>JAOWBB010013685.1:0-56052 GCA_028565995.1 Ricinus marginatus
GAGGAAAATAAAAAAAAATTTTAAATTTTTTTAATACTGTTTTTTTATTTTGCCAATATTAATATATTATTCTAAGTTTTATTTTTATGCCAAGTTTTATAAAACGATATTTATTATAAACATTAACCAGAATTTTCTAGAATTCTATAAAATAATAAATTAGTTATTTCTTGAATAAAAAGTAACTAGAGTTATTTTATCTATATTAAAATAATAATATTATACATAAAATATATTACTATATAACATAATTTATTAAATAATTCAATTTATATTATTAATAAAAATTATAATAAATATATAATAATTTAATTCTATTAATATTAAAATATATAACAATTTATTAAATTTAAGATTCTTATTGTGAGAGACAAAATAACCATTTGCTAAAACTTTTTGAGGTTATCAAATATGCATGAAACATTTGAGCTTCTTTTTCATAAACAAAGTGACAGTCTATCGAGTAGAAAACGACAGCAGTAAAATACATAATTAACTACAAAACTCAAAGATAACTGCCAAGGATATTAAAGTGAAATACGTATGTAACTGAATTCTTACCTGATTGGTGGCGTGAATCTCGACCTATATTCTGTCTGCATGGTACGTGAGGCAGACGAATATGAGCCAGTCGAAGTGGTAAAATAAGATCTTTCGGTATTACCGGTAGTTCGGTAGGATGTCGTGCCAGAGGTACTGGAGTACCGCCTTGTTGTACTCGGTACTGGCATCTTTGTTGCACCACTGTAATTCGAGGGTGACCACAAAGTAGCTACAGCTCCGCTACTGGAATACGACATTCTTCAACTACGGTATCTGAAAAAAATAGCAATTTCTCATCTATTTAATTTTTTTTAATTCTTTATCTAACATTTTCATGGTTCTTATACCATAGTGATCCATATTTATAATGATGTTGTAACCGCTCATGCCTTCTTAATAATTTTTTATGGTTATACTATTTATAATTGGTATAAAGCTAACTGATTAGCTTTAATTATAGTAAGAGCTCCTGACATAAATATTCTTCGAATAAATATCATGAGATTTTGACTTTCATGATGTATTATTAAAAATTTACGAGAATGCAGATGGTGCGAAATTGGAAATTACAAAACTTGTATAGATGTATTATTTTGTAGATGTCATAAATCAAATATGATATTTGAAAACAATTTTAAAAAATTACAAAATTTTCAAATTAATTTATACAAAATTCATATACTATGAACAGTAATGACAAATTCAAATAAAAAAAATTGATTCTATTAGTAAGTTAATGATAAAAAATTTGTACATTAATTTTAAGCTAATTATCTCAGCATTTTACAATAATGCCTTAGATGAAATGTCTAGCAGGAAACAATTATGCAAAAGAATATTTTTAGTTGCCGGTACGAGTATTAAATTTTATTATTGACATTTTATACAATGTTTTAATATTTAATATTAATTAAGAAATATAGTAGTTAGATCATAGAAAAATATTTTTCACTTATTTTAAAATTTATGAACTTTTCTGTAGTCCCAGATTATTTTACAAGAGGAAAGGCACGATTTTAACTGATCAAAAATAATATTTCCTCAATTAAAAATTATATTTATATACTTAAACCGATGTTGCTCATTATTTTAAGACTTTAACAAATGATTTTTTAAAATTCTGTTCTTTGCAAAATTTTAAAACACAATTCATACATCGTATCCTCATCAGAGTTTTTGTTAAAATTTGCAGGTCAGATAGTCCCGCGAGTCGGAAACAATATTGGAATAAATAAAAAATTACACAAAGAAAAGTAAATAATATTTTTAACGGGTAAATAAATAACCTCCCTGTACCAGAAGTCCGTGCGTTTAACTCTCAAAAAACCAACATATCCTTTTTAAAACACATTTGAAAACTATCTATAATAATGAGGTATGTAAAATTATAAATGATTAACTAACATTAAGATAAAATGTTAAAATCTAAATACTAAGCATTCGTTATTGAAATTAAATATATTCTTGATTTGCCAGTCCTTTACCTAAACCACGTAACTTTTTCAGCAATTTTTTTAAATTTAAATTGCTTTTTAAAAAATTCAGTTCATGTGTAACATTAAAATTTTTCGAGTAGCATTTGAATCAGAAATTTGTTCGGTAACTTCAAATGTGCTATTTCGGTTCCAACCAAATTTTCAGCTGCAACATAAATTTCGGTCTTCCTCAATTTTATTTTCCTCGCGCTTAAAGCTGACCTACAATTTATTTTAATCTGAGTAACACAGAAAAATTCGAAATAACGAATTTTTTGCTTACAAACGGACATGAGCAGAAAAAAATTTCACTATACTCATTATGCATCGTGGTTAAAAAATAAAAACATGTTGAGAGTTAATAATTGCTTAAAGGTCAATACGATATTTGAAAATTAATAAAATTTTTTATAATTTAATCAATAATAAAAATCGATATCATCCCTTAGTAACTGCTTATAGTGCGCCACCTATTAAAAAAACTAACAATTCACTTTGTGAGACTTCCTAAATGAAGCATAAAACTTGAAAAGAATAATTTTTATTTAGCATTTTTAAATATTCAGATCTGAACCACAGACTGTATTAATTACACCTTATTGGAAATTATCGATAACATATACAATTATAACATGGAAGTTGCAGATTATTAAGAATGCATAGAATTAATGTAAGCGAATTTCGTATAATAAACATATTTTTATATTTCTTGCCAAAAAGGGTTGGAGCCCTCTCAGTTTAATATAATAAGTATAAATATCTCATGTTCTTATACCTTTAATAGTGCATTAATCTGAAATTAATTTCCACTATTTATTTTAAATCAAAGTAATAATTTGATTTTAATACTATGACTTTTGACTATTTAAATATATTTTCGCGCATACATGATTTTTCGTATTGCATCTGAGAAAATGCAAGGCATTTGAACTCTAAATTAATTCTTTAGTTATAGCAGACTTAATTTTTTTCGTAAAATGAGAAATAAATAAAAAAATATTGCCATTATATTGCTTGAAATAAGGAAACAAATTGAACTTTTCATTTGCATAGCTTACTTGATTTCATCCTATCCACTTGACTTAAATGAAAATTGTATCACCGTTATTTGGCAATTTTTATGAACACAAATTTTTCTTTATTATCAAAGATATTATAAATAACTACTTATAGTAGTTATAAGAAAAAAAACAGCGAACTCCATAAAAGAAGAAATTTAAATTATATATATGAGGTGCAGATTGACTATTTTTACAAACGTTTCTTCTATTTTCAATAAATTTTAATTTAAAAAAAAATTTAAGAAATTATATATTTATATATTATAAGTTAAAATATTTAATGTAAAATACAAAACGATGAAAAAGGACTTCTAAAGAATCGTAAATAAAATAGTAATTTTTTCCATATTATTTGATAAAAAAATGATAATTACGTAACTAAACATGACGAATATTTTTATGTAAAATAATCTACAAATTTATTTTGTAACCAGTTTTAATTTAAATAGATTTTACATGTTAAAAAGTATTAAGATAATAATTTCAAATGAAGCTTCAGCATTCAAAGCATAAATCGGCTACTTTTGTGTAATTTATATTCCAATTAATGAACTTCCAAACCCTGAATACTTCAAGGTAATAAACATAAATATTAACAATATCACAATATCTAAATGTGATTTTAAAATTATGATAGGATTTTTCTAGAGTTTATCGATTGAATTTGACTTCTTTTTTCATTTTCAAGATATATCACAACTAAAATTGTAATTCGATATTCTGTATGTAATGCCAAAAAAAAATTTTTTATTCAGTACGGTTTATATAAAAACTCTCGAATTTTATAAAACAAAATTTTCAAATATAGAACTTTAATCTTATTCCGAACAAAAATTTTTGAAAGGAAAGCCGCTGCATTAATTATACGTGGAAAATATTTCTTTACAATAAAATTATCAAGAATTTTTGAGAAATATATTTTTATAAAATAGCTAATTGTAGTTTTTGTCGAAAATCATGCAAAGAATAAATTAATGTAAAACCTTATATGAGAACATTCTGTACGTAACAAAAGTGAAAGATTATTTTTATATTTCCTCGATAATTCACCCTATTTGTTTGTTCAAATATTTATTTAAATTTTAAAATTTCTATTTTCATTAACCTTTAAAGCGTATGTAGAGCTGTACTATTTTAAAGAATTATTTTAAAAACATATGAAATTTGATTTAAATAGTTAAATCAATTGAAAAAGAAAATCGGAAGAAAAATTAAGAATTTAAAAACTACTTTATCTATTAGAGTTAATTAACAACAATAAGCCTATATTTTAAATTATAAATAAATTTTATTCACATAATTCAATCAGTATGAAATTTTATATTACAATTTTCAATTTTTGTCTTCAAAATTTGATGTAAAACGAAAAGCATAAAAGCTGGATTTACAGTGTTAAAATTTTTGTTAAAAACCATGAAAGAAATTTCTTCTTAATCATGATTTATTCCCTCTTTGATAACCGCTAAATTACATTTTTTGAGCAAATTCTAAAATTTAAATATTATCCTTAATTCGTTCCAATATATTTCTGACTTTTTTTATATATTTTCTACGTGCTCTGTTATATCAGGACAAAAAAATTGGATAAGCACAAATTTCTAAAATGCCGTAATTTGAAACCAAAACAATAACACGAAACTTTATCATTATTCAAGATTATACATTTTGCAGTCATTGTTCATGATGTCGCACACGTGATTTTGTAGCTTTTTCCACGTTCTTGCACAAATTTCGTTTCTCAAAGATATTTTTTGTAAAACATTTTGGTTTTGAAATCCCGAAAAGGATTCAGGATTAAAGGATCTTTGCAGCGGAAACTAACCTGCGTCTCTCCCCGCAAGGCAGGAAAGCAGAGAATTCGTAAAATGATGTGACTATTGCGACTGCGAGATTAACATTTCCGATTTTGCGATGATGCCCACCGCTCAGGAAGCAGGTCAAAAGAAAAGCGGAAAAGTCGTTATGCCGGAACGAGAGGAATTCGAAATCACTTTTTTCAATTTTCGGGGCCCTCCAGAAACTCTGGAGTAACCTCGGTGTAAAAAGATTGGGTAACCTCAATTTTTTTTACGCGAATCCGCGACGCATTAAAATAATTTGACAAAGAAAAATGTTGGCGCAATAAGCTAAACATGGCAGCCATAACGACTGAATCCCATCTGAATTCTGCATTCTCAGGGACGCGGGCGCCGATTAAAATCTGTTTCGTTACAAATAAAACGAGCGCTACGCCCCTCATCGTGGTCGACTAAATACGGACAATAAAAAGAATTGTATATGTCGAACCGCGCTCGGCTTTGGTTCTTTTTCCAAATTTGACGACCGGCTTTCAAGCGAAAAATTTAAAGGCGGCAGTATTAACAATCCCAACTGCGGATGTTCGGAAAAGCGATCGCGCAAATACGTCGTCAATTATGAGAATTCAACATTAGGGTACATTTATCTTGGTTGAATGCCTTCTCTCGCGGGTGTGTCCTTTTTGTAAAAAAAAAATCAATGGATATGGAACTGCAGACCTTTATACCCATACGGACAGCAGATAGGAATCCGACCATTAAAATATTAATAAATACAGAGTCACTTTGGAAGCGATTTCATGCAGCATCTTTCAGGGGACAGAAAGCCCACGTTAACAACCGCGTGAGCTGAGGTGTTGGCCACAAACGCAAGAGCGCACACGAAGAAAACAAAAAATTTGCATCGCTCTCGTTAATAATGCCAAGAGACGAAATTCATTAATTGGCAAGGAAAACAATCAAGTGGATGTGCTCTAATTTAGGTTTGGCGAACCTTTTTCGGAAAAATGCCAAAATATCTGACATACTTACGATAAATGTTTTTCTAAAGAGGCAGTAAAGTTACAAAGATGTCTAAAAAATATTTTTTTATGAATAAAAGGAGTTGCTGGCATATTTTGACTGAAGCGGAGAAATCTCCTTTACAATTGGTGAAAAAAATATCGAAAAAACTTACACAAGCCTCTTCACAGCAAAATGATTGTAAGATACTGAGAATAAAAATAAAAATAAAATTCTAAATGCATTTTGAAGAAAGAAGAGAAATGCAATATTGCAGCAAGCCATGTCATTTATTGGAATTTAATAAGTTCGACTACAGTGAAATATTACCGTTTATAAGTACAAAAACAATCATTACATATTTATTGTAATAATACAAGGATCAAAAATTTATAATATATATTAACATTCATAATGATCGTTACTTTGGAAAAAAAAGCACAGAGTAAAAGGAATGTTTTCACAATTATTTTTTTCGATTCAATTTAATCAGTAATGTAACAATTGTTTTATAGCGTGAAAAATACAAAAAAAATCACTTATTTAATGTAATATTTTTAAAATACGTTTAAAAAATAAAGTAAATAAATAAAAATTTCCTTGTTATAAATAAATAACCATATTTCTGATTAAAATAAATTTTTAGCACACAAGTCATTATGTACAAGATTAAAGTAAAAAAATTAAATTTGGACATTTTTATAATGGCACGCATGTGCCGGATTTCGAAATTATTCTCATAATTAAAAATCAAAATTGCACTGACAAAAATGCTGCGATTCTAGAAAATGAGTTACGAATTAATTTTAAAAAATTAACAATCGCAGTGGGCCATGAATATAGTTATATGGAGAATCTTTTTAAGAACCCAATAAACACTTTAAAATAATAATAGCATGAGAATTTTATTAGCAATTCAAATATTAAGACTTCATTATCGTTATCCCGGTGTTATCAAAGCAGACTATTTTATTTTTCGCAACTGGAGAAAGGGAACAGAGCTCTCTTTATAAAATCGATCCAATAAAAACTTTGATTAGAATTTCTATATTCCCATTAGCCCCAAGGCTAAAACAGTTCCACATTATGCAACATTAAGATATTTTGCTATGGTAAATATTGGGAAGGTAACTCATTCTGGTAAAATTGTAAAAGATCCCTCGCTTGAAAGGCAATGAAAGAATGCGTAAAATATTTTCATCAAATTCTGAATTGGTAAGAAGTTATTTCATACAATTTTATTGTTCTTTTTTTGCACATTTCAGTACATTCATTTGAAGTGTTGAAAAACTTTTCGTTCTCAAAATTTTAAATAAAACCTTACGCGGAATGAACTTACATTTCATATAAACTGTCGCTTCCAAATACAAGAAACACTGAAAAATTCTATATGCATTTAACAATACTCGTAAACATCTCCGATTAAATAATTGCCTTTACATACCACTATATAACTGCGTACAGCCTTGGACTTAATTAACATGTCTGCTTCACAATGAAAAACACAATCGAATCGAATATTCAGATTTAGCAGATAGAAAATCTTTACTTTTTAAACGACATTCAAAACAATTTTCACATAAAAAATGTCTAAATTTTTAATTCCATGATAATAAAATTATAATTTGGCTAATGAGTTTTTAAACATAAATTAAATCACTAATTTGAGTTCGTCCTTAAAACTTGAGAATATAATTATCTTATAAAAATTTATAAGCAAATAAAATTTAATTATTGTTACTTGTAGAAAAATTAATAAAATATTTTTGATGAGTAATAAACAATCAAATAATAAAAATTTTTATAAATAACTTACCAAAGAAATACAAGAAATAGCAAATTTTTATTTTAAGAAAAAAGATCCAAATATTATTTTTAAAAAATATTTTTTACTACTAATTACATCAACATTTATAATGGTACAAAATAATATGATTATGAAATTACATTAAATATACAACAGATCAAAAGTAACTAAAAAATAAGTACTGTATTTCACGAAAAAATTACAAAAAATAAAGAGGGAAATATTATTTTAAAATAAAATGGTTAATTTGCCGATATCTCCCTTTACAATTCAGATAATTTTTATGACAGAGCAAATTTACTAGTTCAAGGACTGAAAATTTTTTTACTTATCTTATACATAATCTTTGATTTAGGTATATTAGTTGAAAAAGTTAATGCAAATAGAAATTTCAAATGAAGGAAAACATTTACAAACAAAAATAGTTATACTTTTCATAAAGTAAATTTCCAGTATATGGTAATTATAATTAGAGTTTTAAATATTTTCATAATCATCAAATCACACTGATTAGAAAACTGAAGTCGATAAATATCATTTTTTCCGATACTTTATTAAAGTAAAAAGATTGAACAATATTATTTAATTAAATCCATTCCAATCTTTTGTGCATTCATTCAAAAAAACTTCAATTTATAATCATTATTAACACTAAACATATATGTCAATCCAAAATCTTGGTACTAATCCCAAAAATTCTCTTTCAAGAAGCCTTAAAATTTTAAGAAATTTTACCTTTATTAGTAATAGAATAACTGTTAATATTGGTTAATTAATAAATGAGCAAAATAGAGACTCAAAAAAATTGAAAATCTTGATGTCATCTATAAGACTAATTTTAAGATTAGACTACTTATTGAGTACATTGATATGCAAATTTTGAGACATCTATAAGACTAATTAAATTGATTGCAAAAATTAATTCTAATCAGAACACATAGACTATGGTGAAACAAAATACTTTTTTTGTAAATATTAACATTTAATTAAATATTTATGTAAATGTAATTTTGTATGAATGTAATAAGATTATATAATTAAAAAAATAATTTTTTGTTTCACAATTGTAACTGAAATTTTAACTTCATCTTTGCTATTATATGTGAAGATATATATATATAATAGCATCTTTATAATTATCCAAAACAGGCAAATTTTATGTTTATAATTTAAAGTTGTCAATTAAAACTTTAATTTATATTAATTTAATATTCACAAAGCAAACTGCATATTTGTGGCCAAGCCTTAAACCATGACTTTATAAACTCAGAAGGCAGCAAAATATTAAATTAAATTGCCACAAAATGCAAGTACCAAGTGCAGAGAAAAAAGGGCAATGCAGAGTAGACTTACTAAATTATTGGTTTTAAATCTAATAGTCCAATTTATTATGTTCTTTAGCTATATCATATACATAACTTTCGGAAAAAAATAATATTTTACAATGCTTATTTTAATTTTTTAACTAACGTAGTTCATATTATTAAGAGGAATTATTTTTCTGTTAGTTTATAACTACAAATACTTATGTAAGTTCATCAATCAATTAAAATAAATATATGGACCAACTCTTAAAGGCACATGAAGAAATATATTTATTTATATTTACTATGAAGCTTTAAACCTTAGAGCTTTTTCACTCAGGAATAACAAATTGGAATAACATTTGCATTAAATATTGGAAATGGGGTAAATAGTGATAACATTAAATTCTATTCATTTTCAATCATTTCATCATTCTATCATTCAATCATTTCGCAGGAATAAAAATTAATTCTCCTGTTAACAATATTTCAAATCAGTTTAATTATGAGAAACACTTTCTAATAAAAACTTAACATTTAATGATTTAAAACTAAATTACTAGTTACTGAAAATGCGTTCAAAAATTTTTGATTGAACCTTGAAAAATTGCACATTTACCTCAGAAAAATACAGTTAAAGTAAGAAAAAAATAAATGTTTTGATCAAAATCATAAAAAGCAAAAATTCTTGTATGTGCAAACTCTTAATTAATCATTGTGTCATATTCTACAAAATAAAATTTAATGCTTACTACTGGAGTTGATATCCAATATGCCCGCAAAGATGACCCACAATTAAACATTGGTTTTGTCAATCCAAATTTTATCTAAAAAAATTATTATTACTTGTCAATATCACAGAAAAAAATCGCTTAAGACAAAAATTATGTAAATTAATATTATTTTTGTATAATAAATCTATATAAAGAGAAAAATTCACTATTTTCATGTAAAAATGGCCGGTAACCTTTACCCGATTCCAATTCAGTTGTATGACGTCACCCTTTAAAAATTTTCAAAACGGCCAACATAAAAAATATCAGTTTACCAAACATTTGAAAAATAGAAGGGGCCCCAAAAGCAGCCAGTTTGTCACGAGAAAAATATTACTCCAATTTTGTGGCACTCGCTACAATTTTAGTAATAATTTCGTTGATTTTATAGCAAAATAAAAATTTAAATATTTACTATTCGATCGACATTGTTTTTCAGAAAATTAAGAACAATTTATATTGCATATATTTAGATATATATTCCATCTTTTATTTAATCAATAGTGATAGTTATTGAATTATGGATTTTCTTATTATTCTTTGCCTTAAAAATTTTATTAGACATTAAAATGTTTTTTTTTCACTATTCTTCATTTTAAATATGTGAATTTGAAAATGACTTGATGCAAAAAGAATTTTACTATGGAAAAATAGTTTAAAATTTAAATGCGCCTGAAAAGCATCATTATAACTATAAAAAAATTATATTGCTTACTTTCAGTTATAATGTAATTACTTCAAAAACGGAAAAAATTATAGCATAAACTAAAAAAAAAATTTTATTTGGAAAAGCCAAAGTTGCGGTCTCTTTATGTTGACTAAAAAAATAAAATTTTTGAAAGTTTGTCAGATTCTTTAACTGATTTTTAATCAGTTTGAATTAATCAAATAATTTCTTAAATATTATGGAAAGATTACTGAAAGATGTTAAATTAATTGTTTATTTAAAATCAAATTGAACTAAAAACTCTAATTTTTCGTCGTATTCCAACTGAAAGAAAAAAGTTAACCGAATTGTTCTTCATCAAAATTAGTTTTTAAAAAATTAATAAAACAATTTTGTAAGGAGTCAACGAAAATTAAATTATAGTATTTTATGAATGCTTTGCTTTTTTACCAGTTCGAATTTATTTCCAATAATTCTACATTCATTTTGTAAAATTTCATCGTGCTTTCTTTGGTGTAGCAAATTATGAATTAATTGAAAATGAATTTAAGCATCACAAAAACATTTTCCGAACTAGACGCGCTAAATTCGTAATTTTAAAATATATGATTAATTTAATCATAAATAAAATTTAAATATGTATGCATGTACAATACAGTAGTCATCACAGTTTTCATATGCTCACAAAATCACGTTTGAAAAATATAAACAAAACCTAATCCTTAGTTTGTTCCTAAATTCTAGGTAAATTACATATGTACTAGATGAAATGTGATTGTCTTGCCGATTTTATGAACAATCTTGTTTATTTTTCATTTATGGGTTGTCGAAAGAGGTCAGATAAAGAGAATATTTTCCGGAATAATTCCTAACTTCTTTTTTTTGGAATAAAAGTGCATATTATTTAGGTCCAGTTCGTATATTAAAAGCTAAAAGATTATGTCCAAGTATTCAAGTTCGATACCCAATCGCGTCACCGTCAACAGCATTCCCGTGAGAGCGAGACCGCTTATGTCTCAGCCGGGAAGCGCGACTTCTTTTTCCAAAGATTATGAAGAATTTGCAAGTTTACAATTGGACAAACCGACGGAAGGAGAACTGAAAACTTCCGATGAAATGAAGAGACACCTGTTTGATGACCACTTTGAAGGAAGACCTATAGAACGAGCGATGCATTTACTGACGTGAGTAGAATGAATGGTAACAAAATTATCATGTTTTGAAGAATTGATGATCATCGGAAAACAAATATCAACAGTAGAATACAAAAAAAAATTGATATAGAAAATCTATGGTTTCTGCATTAAACCCATTGCATCGACATTTAACATCATTATTTCGATTCAATGTCCCTATAACTTTAGCCAAAGTATTGGCCTTCATTTACTATCTTTTAAGAATGTTTTAAAAAGTTCAATTTTATAAACTGATGTATACTTTTTTAACGGAAATTATGGGGAAAAAATTTATTTTGATTTAAAAAAATATGGAAAAGGGCCCTAAAAATGCGATTTTCCACTGACGCATATATTTTCTCAATGCTCGAGTTTGATATAGAACAGAGAAACGAAATACTCATTGATATTGCAATAAATTTTTCTAATATCGTCGAAAAAGATGTTGATATACAATGGACTATTTATTAAAAAATCAAGAAACAAATTCACATGCTTCTACTTCAACCTTTTTGGACGAAACTGAAGTTGATAAGTGAGTAATTAAATTTTTCCATCTTTTTGACAGTAGCGACATTACGTTACATTACGTAAGATGTTACGTTACGCATGACTTAATATTTGTCGGCACTGCTTTATGTATTGAAAAAAATTGTCCTCTATTATAAATAACACGTAAATTTCATTAATGATCCCTTCCTCCAGCATTATACACTGTATTTATTTGATGTCAAAATTATTATATTTCATTTAATGTACTTTTTTATTCGATTTGTTGTAAGGGCGATTCAGTAACTTTCGGTAGTAATTTTATTTATAGCTTTCAATCAACTAAAACTTCATGGTTTTTAGCAGTCGATTATTTGACCTTTAATTTCCTATTTCCGCATGATGCAATGAAAAATCCGTTTCTATTACAGTGTAGGGGAAGAAGTGCAGAAACTTAGTGTTATACGACAGTTATTACAGTTGCTCCAAGCAGATGAGCAAGGATGCATGCAAAGAATTTTTCCTAAAATCCAACAGGCTTTGAATACGGCCAGCACAGAATTTCATATTGAAACTGCTAAAGCCTTTTCTACAATTCTAGAGAGAAAAGCAATATCAAATCATGTATTCACTCAAACATTCCTACCTTCAATTCTTTACCATGTTGATAACAGAGATCAAGGTATGAGTTTTTACATGTAAGATCTTTACTATAAAATTTATCTTTAAATCTATCAATAATTATAAAATCTATTTATCTGATTTATTTTTTTTAAGAAAAAACTGTATTTCAGTATGTAAATTGTACACTGCATAGGTTTAAAAACTAGATACTGCAATAAGATTTATCTAATTTATAGTTGTATCAAATGCATGGTTGGATACTTTGTTGGAAGTGGCTGAAATATTGCCAATTGATATCATAAAACATGAAATACTTCATGTAGCTGTAAATAAGGGTCAAATCTCACAAAGTGTTTGGCACAGAGTAGCTGCTTGCAAATTATTGGGAAAAATGTGCATGAGATTTGATCAGCACACGTAAGTTTTATTTTTTTTTTAAGTAATGTAAATGTTCTTAACTGTATTTGGTATTTAATTTAAATTAATATATAAAAAATAATTAGTAAAGCACTTTTCAATTATATGCAGCTTTTATATAATCAGATTTTCTACTTAAAATACTTTAGCAATAATTTAAATATTTCATAAAATAAATATATCTATTCATGTTGAATTTGAAAATCTTGTAAATTGTAATTTCTTAGTTAAATAATATCTAACTAATCTTTATTAATAATTTCACTTGTGTATTGTACATCATATTGGATATTGTAATTAAATGTCTAAAGAAATTTTTTAATGAATGTATGAAACTTGTTATAAAATTATTTTTAATCAGTTACAAATGAATTTATAATTTTTTATATTTAATCCAAAAAAAGGAATAATTAATTCATTGTATTTTTTCTTAGAGTAAAAAAAGACATTCTTCCAGTAGTACATTCCCTATGCCAGGATGTTAATGAAGCAGTTAGAGCCTGTATATGTTCACAATTACATCATGTAGCCAAAGGTATTGTAAAGAGACACAAGTTTGTGTGTCCAAATTTATGAAATGATTAAATAAACATTTGATGAAATTTTATAATGATATTAAAAAAAATTAAATGAAGATGTGAATTCAGAAAACAGTATGATTTTCAGGGCTTCCAGGAGAAATGGTGAAACCAGCTTTAATTCCAATATTGGTTGAACTGGGAAGGGATGAAACTGTTCAAGTAAGAGTGGAAGCAACAGAGACAATAGTTCACATTATACCTTTTTTAAGTCAGGATGTTTTGAAAATTACTATTATACCTTTGGTGAAGAAAATATGTGAGCAGGCAGTATTGGCAATGGATGACACATTGGTGATGGTGGCCAAACAATTTGGAAGTCTTTGTATAGGTTTAGAAAGCAAGTATTAAATTAAGAAAAAGAATTTTTTTAGCTTCTGAATTTACAAACATAATTTTTTGATTCTCATATGATTATGCTAAATTTACAACTTTCTTGTAAAGTTTATATGCCTAATTTCAGATTTAATAACTTACATCACTTGCAATATTTCTGTAGAATATTTGTGTTTTTCTTTTATAGACAACCACATTTAATTTCTAAAGTATAATTCTTACTTAACATTTGTCCTTATTTTTCATTAAATATTAACATTTTTAAGGTTGCTTGAGCATTAGTGAAAAATTATGGATGGTATCTTATTATCATAATATGAGTCATCTGGGAATCCCCTCTCATGGTGGCAAAAAAGATATTCACCTTATAAATCATAATATGGATAGAATTAATGCCAGGTAAGTTTTACAATAAAAAATGCATAAAAATGCAATTATAAATACTATTATAAATATGAATTTACTAAATTTTTGAAACAAAATGATTGATTGAAGTTTATAATTTCAATATTACATTCTCAATAGGTATATTGAATGCAGACAGTTATGCGCATATAATTTTCCCGCTATGAGTAAGTTTTGTGCTCCAAATCCTGAACTTCTAGAAAAACTTTATCCTTCATTATGTGATTTTTCGACTGACCCATATTATATGGTTCGAAAAACAATTGGAAGCGGAATGCATGAGGTATTCATTGACTCTAAATAATGCATATTTTAATATATTTAATGGTTTTTTTGTAATTATGTGAATATAAGGTTCAATTTAGATGGGAAAATTCAATTTTTTTTATTATTCTGGGTATTTCTAAAGGTGGCAAGAATTTTGGGTTCGAATAATCGCATTGTCAAGAATCAGATTATGACTTTACTATGGGATAACATGGAAGAAGTTTTAATGGGTGTGGTACCCCATTTAGGACGAACAATTGATCTATTGATTAGCAGTGGCGTACTTGGTCAGGAACAGGTATGATGGATGGGCATCTTATTTTGATTGAATGTGAAAAAACTATATTTGTTGCATTGTTAATTTATCTTTTTTTATTTTTCAGGATGGAGCGATTGTAGAACTCGGTAGAGGGTTGCTTCAGTGTGATAAAACAATTCGTGATAAAACCCATAATTGGAGATTATATACCGATTTTATTACACAATTAGAATCAATTGTAAAATGTTTGCCTAGTGATTATATTTATACACATTTTGTTTCTCTGATGTTTGATAAAATGCATCGTGCGGTAAATGATTACTTTTTATTAATTTCCAAAAAGATATTGTTAATAAGTAATCATACCTTAAAAAATGACGAATTCAAATTAAAGTATTATTTTCATTTTTTTCATTTATTTCATTATTTCAAACGTTAAACACAATATGTTCTAAACTTTCATAGTTGTAAATCTGCCATAAGAGTGTCTTCTTCATTTTTCAGCGTCCTTTGCCATGTCGCCTTGCCGCAGCACGAACTTTATTGGTATTCCTACGGCATAATCTTAAAAATAATCAAAGGCAAGAAATTCGGGCTCGAATTCAAGCAGAATTCTGCATGTCTTCATCGTGTTACAAAAGGATGTTATTTTTAAAACTTTGTGGAATCGCTCGCGAAATATTTTCCAGGGCATATTTCAAAGAACATTTCTTTTATCTCCTTTTGAGTAGAGCCGGTAATTATTTGTATTTAAAATTATTGATAACTTTTTAACAATCATTGATATTAAATTTATTCATCCTTTTGCAGAAGATAAAGTGGCGAATAATCGACTGCTGTTAGTTCGCCAATTGCCTTATTTAAAGGCTATGATAATAATGCCAAACGAAAGAAAATATCTCCAAACCCTTGAGACGTGTATTAGAAATATGGCAGCATCAGAGAAAGATAGGGATGTAACTGCTGAACTTAGGCTTTCTGTCGCTCGTTTAGATAAAACAGAAACTCTAACCGAAACTGTGAGTGATTTATATTAGAAAATTTCGTAATGTTATTCTCGTATGTAATAATTTCGTACATTATTAATAATTTTTAGCCTAATCTGCCAACTTTAGAAGATATTGAAGACAAAAAGAAATACGATGAAGAGGTTAAACTTGCAAATGTAATTCCTAGAGCGGGAATCATTGGCACTTTACCATCTATGGACGCGAGACGAGGAGGTAACTGATGTGTTCATATATTATTAAAAAATTGTCATTAATTTTTTAAGGGTTCATGTGATCCGAGATAATGAATTCTGTTCATGGATATGAAATTTATTTTTCATTGCCTTTGCAGAATAAAAATATTGATTTTCATTTCTAACATATTTATTTTATGCATGAGGGGTATCAAAATGGGTAGCAAAAAATATCAACGGTTTTGTCCATTATATGTAATTTAGTTAAGCCTATTATGATCGCAGTTTTGATTGAAATTTTTTTTCAGGTTCCTAAAATTCTCAAATACATTTTCCATATTAGAAATTTTTTGAACTATAATAATATCTTCTAGTCGCGGACATTCCGGACTTTATTTTAAATTATAATTCAATTATTTCTCAGTTCCTCCGAAAACAGGGGAAAGGCCAGTTTTTACATCGGCTACCGTAACCGCATCTAGAGCGACATCCCAACCCTTAAGAGATACAGGAGCGGCACAATTTCCACGACCAGCTAGTCATATTCCATCTGGTAGTCATATCTCTGCTATGACTCATTCTCCTGCGGTTACCACATCTTCCGCACCAATTCGATCTTCATATACTGGATCTACAGTGCCGGCCCCGGTTATTTCTACAAGAAGAGTTCCTCCAAATGTCCCAGAAAGCAATTCCCAATTTTCGTCACAATCACTTCCACAAAGGTTAGTAATTTGTTTGCTTTCAGAGATTTGAGACTTAATTGATTCCATTCAATTTTTGAAAAGAATTATTTCCTCCAGATTTGTTTACTGTTAATTATTTGGTCAGATTAGAAGCTTAATTCATCTACAGAATTAGATAAAAAAGTTTCTTACATAAGTCATGAAAATTATCTTATGCATTTAAATTTTTGAAATAATGATTTATGAACTCAAATTTTATCTTAATCTAAATTAAAAATGTATTTTTGGTCTCTTAAAAAGAATGAAAAGAGAATATTGTAACACTAAAAAAATT
This sequence comes from Ricinus marginatus, assembly GCA_028565995.1. NCBI lineage: Eukaryota > Metazoa > Arthropoda > Insecta > Psocodea > Ricinidae > Ricinus > Ricinus marginatus. The sequence continues at coordinate 17,182 of JAOWBB010013685.1, forward strand.
AAAATTAAATTTAGATGCATTGCCCTGCACATAATTTTCAACTTGAAATGAAGCATAATACTGAAATGCATGGATAGTTGTGGTGATTTTTGCAAAAAGTTTTACTTTAATTTTCTTTTAGTCAAACTAACTCTACTAACATCTATCCATTAAGGACATCTTGGGCTTTTCTCAACACCAACAATCATTATAACTGTACATGTTATTTTCGCTCCGATTATCTTCGAAATCTTAATCTTCGGGCTCTAATCGACACGAATCTCGAAAAGTCAGACACAAAACTACTGGATAATATTAAACAAAAAATAACGGCCGACATCGGTAGCAAATTTAAAGGTTCATGCAAATACAGCATGGAAATTTCTTGGTTGAACCTGGAGACCAATTTAAAAAAAGAATTATTTGCATTTGCGAAGGGCGGAAAAATTCATGGGGACAGAAATTTTAAGGAGAAAAATACATTTCTAACGGATTTTCGAAATTTTAACGAATCTTCCCTCAGCAAATTTATAAATGATGAAAGGGATATTAAGGAGACGATTTATAACGTGCGAGGGGATTCAAATAATTACAGTTCTAAAGGGAATTTTTTTGAGGAAAAAATTAACTTCTTCGAAAGGAAAACGAAGCTGGATACTGAAAAAACTAACACTAATCAATTGGATTGTTCTTGCTTCGATCTAACAGTTAATCGATTCAAATACTTCGATGCAAATGAGAATAAAAGATTTTCTGTTTTCAGTAAAAGTTTCGAGCAGGATTTTTACAGAGATGCGGGAGTCAAGGCAAATGAGATTATGGGTCGGAAAATGTCTGGGATTCCGGTATCGTCGCCTCAGTTGTCGCCTAAGATATCAAATTCCATGAGCAATCGCCGGAGGACCTGGCTTGACACTGAAAATCCTGCACAAAATGGAATTAGATTGGAAAATATTGCTACATTTTCCACCGAGAATGATGGTCGATTAAACCAAAGGAAAAAATCTGAAACGTTACCTTTGCGGGAGAGAATTAGTCTGGAAAAGATTGGTATTGGTCCGAGAAGCAAGAGTTTTGTTCTTCCGAGCACGTTGATTTATTCGGACAAACATATTGCAAATCATCAAAGTACAAAATTAGTTTTTGATAAAGACATAGTGGATGGATTGAGAACGGAAAAGTCACATGATTGTTTAGATAAACAAAGTTATTTTAATTGCACAAATGGTAATGGTAAAAATAATAATAATAATAATAATAACAACTCGAATAATAAGAATATGAATCAGGTTATTTTGCGGAAAACTAAAACAGAGGGAAACAGTGAAAGTCGCTTCGGTTTCCGTCAGAAACAAACTGAAAAATTCACGAAAACGGATACGAAACATCTTCCAAAAACGAAGATACCTGTTGGTCTCGGGAGCAACAACTCCAGTCCGAGTGGTAGCCGTTCGTCAAGCCCCAGTTTAACATCTAAGGATAAGCAGGAGAGCGAAGGAAAGGGCAACGGAGCAAAGAAGATCCCCATGGTTGCGGCCAGAAAGAGTCTATCATTGCATAATACGACGACAAGGAACGAACTGAAGATGAATCGGAGGAGTTTGGATTCTTCAAAGATTCAAATGTCAAATCCCGGTACGAGAACAGCGAATAAGATGCACAACAGGAAAAGTGTCAAGTTGGACAGTTTTGAGAACAAGGCCAGCGAATGCCAGCGATCAGAAGGAAATGGTGGTGGAAACGGAGACAAGATTGATTCTGAAGCCGGGAGCAGTTCAAGTTCCAGCAAGTTACCCGTGAGGTAAGTTATTTTGCCGGATAATTGGCATTCGGAAGAGCCTCGCCGACGACAGAATCCGTCCAAAACAAAGTCGAAGAAAATAATTTATATCATGAACCGATTGAAGAATAATCCGACAATAATAGTTTCAATAAGTGAGTTCGGTTGTTATTTAAAAAATTGTTTAATTGCGCCACATAGTCAGTTTAGATATTTCGTTAATAATTCATTCCTTGATCTAAAAAAATTATTAATTGGGAATCAAGAAGCCTTATCTAAATGAAATTTATAATTTAATTAAAATTGTGCATTATCTCAATTTTTGTTATGCTGACCTTAGATATGAAAGTAGTGTTAAATCAGATTGTTTTATATATATATATAAATACAATATGAATAGATAATATACCTATGAATATAAATACAAAACACCATGAAAAATAAAATATTTCAGTTTTATAATTTAAATGATGAATTTCCTGTAACTAAGTTATTAAATATAAATAGTTAATATTCCCTGCTTTTAGTCGCATAAGAACTTACATCATTTTCATAATAATGGCTCTTACATTCATCTGTAGTATATTATCAAAATATTTACGTGCCTACATATACCCATATTTTTAAAATCATATCACTTTCTTAATATTCAGTTATAGTTATTAATTTTCTCGACAAAACAACTTTATTTTTTATTAAGAGGAAATTCAATTTTCACATAAACTAATGTCGATTGCGTTTTAAGTGATGTGATATACAAATCTAAAACTTTTTGTATATCATAAGATGATGCAATGTAGAATTGAACGCAGACATTAAGCAATAATAAAAATCATTATCCTTATATTGTTTATTTTATAAGTTATTCTTTATTCATCTACTTTGAGTTATTAGCTTAATATTTAGCGTTTGTTTACAAATTATTGAAACTCAAATAATTGTTTTCATTTTCCTTTCGCAGGAGACCGAAACCTCCGGATAAGTAGAATGGCCGAATTCGAGGATTTTTTTTCGCAGCTTTTATTCTAATTCTTTGATCAAACGAGAATGAAAAAATCTGAATGTTAATCGGATTTTGTGACGACACCGAAGACCTCCGAGCAATTCAACATTGCAAAAAGAAGTCGTTAATTTTTGTGCAATTTTTCTCTAATAGTATACGATCTTGAAACATAAAGAAATGAAGTTTGCGCACATTATTAACCGTGTGTTTGTATATACATATATATATATACACAAATACTTTACACACACAAACACACACACACACACACACAAACACACATAGACACATATGTATCGTTAATTGTTTACATTTATATTTTATAATGTGAATCTATTTAGTTAACAGTAAAAAACAAAAGGTTTTATTAAGAGACAATGTAAAGAAAATTCATTTATTTTGTAATGAATATTTTTTCTTGGTTATATTTTAACACAACCAAAAGAAAATTTTATTTTTGAATGAAGAAATGTTAATTTGATTACAGGCGTATTACAGTGTATCAGGGTAATAAGATGCAGCCCATGTTCTCTATTGTCTTTTCGGCTTATGGGGAAAAAAAATCTATGCATGATGGGTCTGTTTATTATAAATTCTTTGAGTTTTAGAAGTTTTTTATTACCTTAAATCATTGTTTTTAATTTTGACCAGTTATATTAGTTATTTGCAAAGTCTCAATAACGGAATTTCACTTTTTTTGTTATTTCCTGCTATAAATAATAACGATATATTTTGATAACAATATGTGCGATTATTAGAATAGGTTATATATAGTAGTAACCTAATGCTTCCTAATTTAATCATAACAAATGATAATATCTTATTACAAAGCAAAAAGCGAGTATCATTAATAATTTTTAATGAATTTTTGGGGATTTTTGAAAATAAAATAAATTCGTCTATAACAAAAATTTTTTTAAATTTCGTGGAAACTTGGAAGAATCAGAACTTTAAACCTAAAAATCACGAGTTTTGTAATCCCCGAAGAGAACATGGTACGCGTGCATTAATTTTGAGTTTGAATAGATTGTTCTTGTTATGCAGAGGAAGGAAAGAATTTTTTCATTATTCTGAAAAAATGTATTAGCTTAAAATGTTACATTTTTTTCACGGTTAGTGCTTAACATTAGTAATGCGAAAATTTTGTCTTCCATTCTCCCAAGTCATAAGCAAGACAATTTTTTATTTTATTAAAAAATCTGGCGGAACCATGTTAATCCCTTTTAAATTTTATAACTAATCACGGTACACATAAAGTATAAACAGAATTCATTTTTATTAAAGAATGTTGATTTACATATCGTGAAACATTATGCAAAGCCTTTCATTAAAGTTGTTCTAATAAGATTTTGTTAGAAGCGTAGTATTTTTTCCATTTTTTGATTTCTGACTAATCAAACAAAAAAATGGGTAGTCTGAAAATTATGTGTGTGCGTGTGTGTTTTTGTACATAAATGTTAAACTATAAATTAAACATATAGTAAACACGGAAAGACAAACGGGGAGAAAATATTATACGTCACCTTAGAAGAATTATGCACTTGTACTAAAATTAATTGTTTTTAGCGATTTGACTCCCTTTTTTTGACTTTCTTCAAAGTTGTTAATTGCTACGAAAAGCAAGTGGCCGGAATGAAGTCGTGTCATCATTTTATATCCATTTCCGAATCTCCCTTTTATTGTTTTGTTGAACAAGGTTGCAATATTTTACGTCACCCACAGAGAGGGCATCTCAAATTGTTTCTGTCTCGTCTAGCAAACAAATCTGTCTTCAAATATTTCTGGTTGAACTTTCTTTTCGAATATTGCAATAGTGCGCAATTTGATGGTCCGTACTTATTAAATTTTATTATTTTTTTAAATGTCCTTGAAGGCGCAGCTATTTTTTTAGAGAAAGGGACAATAAGGCATACTACGAGCATATGTTCGGGTGTCTTTTCTCGCTGATAAAAATGAAGTTCAAAAATTTGCATGTAAAATAGTCCCCGCTGTACTGGGAGATGACATGTCCCGGACACATTCACTATAAGATACGTACAAAACGTTAACTAATTTTACAATTTATTTTAATATTTTAGAAATTTTACACTCCGTATTAGTAATTTGTAAATATTTTTAATAACCTTAAAAAAAGAAAAGAAAAATGCATTAATGGTTATAATGAGCTCGAGAGCTTGAACTTTAGTCCTTTTATTGACCGTAAGTTCAAAGAAATCATAACTCAGGGTTTTTTTATTGTTACATTTCTTATTTCTGTTAATTTAAATTTGATTTTAACCTGCATTTTGTTAGTAAAATGGGAGATGTGCAATAATTTCCCATTCGAGAGAATCTTAAGTGTTTCTGACGTTCGCATTTTCGCTGTTGAACCTCTGGATGTTGGCTAAAAATCTTTCGCTGTTGTCGGCTCCAAATCTGTCAAGAGAAACTTTATGAAACATTAAGAACCGCTCGATGCGACATTTTCAATCTTTATTGTTTGCAAGTCCGGCAGAGCGTTGTGCGCTATTCCCGGTTGTGTGAGTTGGGGCCGTACTTCCGATCCACTGCAATCGAGTTTTCTGTTTTTGAGCATATGACGCGAAAAAGTTGGGTTCCAGCAGAAGTGTCGCGGGAAGCTCGTGGTCGCGCGGATAGGCATTTACTCGTTGTGGGACTGTACATGTTAAATGCATTAGGCAAGTTTTTCAGTAAAGCAACTCCCGCGATAGGCCAATTTCCACGGCAAGCGAAATCAAAGTTACCTTTCTCGTCTTCCTTTTTACTTGCCCGTTGTTTTGGAAGCACTCTAGTATGTATTTTTAAAAGTTTTTTCCAAATGATACGAGGACCAATAGTTAAAGTAGATTTAGTCGGTCGTTCTCGAAGCCAGTTTTGCAATTTTCGCAGTGGATCATACGCATTTTATTCCATCTTTTAAGATATCGTTTGATCCTTGGGAAGGGGGGGGCGGAATCAAAATTTTTGATACTTTTGTATTAAAATTTTAAAAAGACTGTGAATAAGAAACGTGCTAAAATTAAATGTAAACCAATAAAATTTTATGTTAAAAATTTAAATTTATTAAATTTTTAAATTATTTTTTATTCATTTGTTAATTTATTCGATATTACTTTTCAAATTATTTGTTAATTTATTATTCACTTATTGTAACAAACCAAAAAGATGCTGCAGACCACAAGCTGATGACTGCAAGAAACAGTTTCAAATCAACTGCGAATATGTGCATATATATTACATAAGATATTAAACATAAAATATTGTTTGTAAGTTAAAAGTGTGTATTTTTGTGTTACGAAGAGAATTACGAATGCTTTATTGATGTGAAAACTTTAATTTTCACTTTTTTGATGAAAATTTTTAGAGTTTTCATAATTTTCCCATAAATTTAATGGATCGAATCGCGGTGCCAAAATTCAAAACGTTCGTCAATTCTCTGCGTGCATCAGAGGATCATCACCCATTTCTCAATCCAAAACTACTGTACAAAATTAAATCGAAGCCTTCTGAAGATTTATTCAAAGAATGTCTTTACATTTCGCAAACTGGAAGTTGTTTTTTCTTAACCTTATTGCGTTGAGTCATCTTTCAGCTCCTATGGGGATGTCAACCCCCGAGCATATTCCGCACGAAGGATTTGTTAATGTAGTTTTTAAAATAATCACTTTTTAATTTAAAAATTTTTTATTTCTTTCGCGTTTCGAGACTGGAACGAGGCGAGCTTCGCCTTGTTGCCTGCAGGGAAATTCCGTTGAAGAAAGTCACGTGGCCGTCCACACTCTCGGCATTCCGATTCGGCGGACGGAGGAATTTCCCATGCGGAAGAATCGAAGTCGCTTCTCATGGCTCTTCGCCGTGCTTATTCTTTCGGATAATTTTCGTGCCGTTGCTTTGGGTTGAATTGTACCCGAGCGAAGATGCGAGCTATTCAGCAGCAACGGAATTTCTCTGCTTGCTTTCCGGAGCAGCTAATAAAATTCTCATTGTCTCAGTGGAACTGATTTTGAAATCAAGACGGTTGCTTTTTCTTTCAGTGTCGTGATTAAATTTGAACGCTGTAGTACCGGGGATTGCCAATTTAAATCTGGCAACGAGTGTGCCCGGGTTCGCGATGCCAAATCTTTGCCGCGCCAACAAAGATATTGCGGCGTGCAAATTCGGATTTTCCGTTTCTTTTTGCTGCACACCAAACATCTTTCGTCTTTTTTTTCACGTTGGCAATCCCTGAACTAAGTAAAAATAAAAGAATTGTTGCTTTGCATAAATTATTCTTGTTATCTGACTTTATTGAACAATGAAAGATATTTTATTTATAGCATTTAACAAATATTTATATTTATTAAATCTTATATTGTGAAAAAAATTCATTATATATGAAAACTTGTGTTTGTTATTTCCCCCGAAATGTAACTAAATTTCCGCGAGTGGATTGTAAAGCCGGCCGAATTTGCTGCGGTAAAATTTTACGCGATTAAAAGGTACAATACCTCGATGATCTCAGCAATTCTCATCATTCTCTTAAAAAATTAGCCAGACTAAGCTCTTATTTGCGAGATTTAGCGATCGTTTGGGGCTCATCACCAATTCGCAAATCCCATGTCCGTTAACGCAGTCTCTTTTACGATCTAAATATAATTTTAAGCTTTACCACAGTTCAAACGTTTACCAATTTTACTGATTTGTGATGTTACAACCGTTTGACGTTAGAAAGATTGAAACTCGCCGCCAAGAAAAAAAATCTCGGCACCGTTATTTAATTAAATAGCAAACTAAATTTTCACCAAAAAAATAATCAAAATACTACAAATGTAATAAAAAAAAATTATTCTCTCTTCAAACTGAAACGTTAAAACCAAGAGCAGGGGCGTTCATTTAAGGTGTAAATAAAGAATAGAAAAAGCTTATGTTAAAATTTTTTAAAAAATGTTTATTCAACCTTTGAGAACCGTTTGGAAAATCTGATTTTTTAAATATTGCTTTGATGCGATTTACGGTACAAAACATTTCTGCGGTTGTTAATCGCAGAAAAATTGACGGATCAAAATCTTTAATCAGAAGAAAAGTGTCTTCATACATCGGTAGGATCCACACACAGCTTCATATATATATGTATATATATATTTTTTATATATAACATTTATAAGGCAATTAAGAGGCTTAACGTTGGTAGCACCTCGCATAGTAATTGGGGCAACATGAGAATTTATATCACAGATATCGGACATCGGCATAAAAAAAAGAAAAATGACGAGTTCTGCCGTTGTCTGAGCTGCCATAAAAACCTGCGTATGAAGATTTTCGGAGCTGCATCGCATTCCGACAATTCCGTAAAATTATTCTTTCATCTACGGTTCTGACGAACATTTATTCAGGCACAGTTGAAAAATTTTATGATTAAAAAAGGGAAGTGGGGGGAAAGAAAATGCTTCTCTGCGAAGTCGTTTACAGGCAGTGTGACTCCACAACGCAATAATATATGACCATTTATCTCTCCCATATCCAGATTTTTTTATAACATTATTCCCAACATCAAATGTCTTCACCTGACTCTTTTTTTAACGACGATAATGATTCAAGATGGGCCAAAGTTTCGGCACGCTGACTCGGATTTAGAATCTGCAAACGGAAATAAAGATTTATTATTTTTCCAAAAAGCAAGTGAAGGTGAATTTCGTATTGGACGGACTGAAAAATTTCTCGAAACCAAAATTGCTGCCGCTAAATTTATCCTGCTTACCTCAAATATCCCAATTATCGAATCTACAGCGGCCTGTGGACAATTCCGCAGCATGTCCTCTACCTTCAAAACTACCGAATTCCGTTTCACGGCCTCTATGTTTTCCTCTAGCTTATTTTGAGTCGAAGGATTCTCCAACCATTCCAACACTTCTTGGTTGTTATCCCACAGATAGACTTTCGCCGGCCCTTCTTGCTCGGTAAACCATCGCCTCAGCATGGCAGAAACTTGTCCCACGCTCAATTCCGACTGGATGTTCAGAAGTTTATCCTTGATCTTATTTTCCATTAAAAGCCTTCGAAGTCTCCAGTAAAAAAATTTCCTCGAGTTCCTCCAGGGAACTATATCGAGGATGCAACCTTTTTCCTGCATTCGCTCTGCAGTATCGTGCAAATCAGCAAATTGCACAGCTACCTGATGATATATAGGCGTGAGGAAAACTTCCCTTGCTTTTATTTTCTTTTCATACGCGGCTTTTTCGTCGGCTGTCAAATCGCCCTTGCTGGCCATTTCACTTTTTAGAGATATTATCACGGGATCGACCCGGTGCATTGTTTTAATGAGATCTTTTGCGCGAAATTTAATCTCCACTATTCCCTGCGGCTCCAGGACACCGCCCCTCGACTCGGGATCGGCATACATTTCCATGTGCCTTGGATTGATGGTCATATCGACGACAGCCCAAGCTCCTCCTCGCAATTCTCCGTTCGGTGGAATGTAGATCAATATCGGTTGGTTATATTCTCTCAGTCCATCCACGATGTATGCGCCGAATTTTATTATTTGTTCGTACATATCTTTCATGCCTCCGGAAAATCCCCTCCAATTCGCAAATATAAACAACGGCAAACCTTCTTTGCTGAAGTCTTGAATGGCTTGCGCAGTTTTGTAAGCTGAATCAGGGAACCAAACTTGACCGGCTTGTGAAACAGTCTGAAAACAATGAAATTTATTTAGAGGTTAAAAAACAAGGAAATGCTTTTGGAATTTCGATGTACCGCACCTTAGCTTCCGATTCCAAATTTGCAGGATCTGCTGGAAGATTCAGTTCGACCGTCCTCGTTTCAACGGCAATGACGCCAACGGGGACGCCACCCAATCTTGCGCGACCACAAACCACCGTCTGAGCCCATGGAGCCATTATCTCATCCCATGAATTTCGATCGAAAAATCCGCTTTCCCATTCTGTTCCGTTGTTGTTCATTCGTCCGGCCAACATCCATCTACGGAGAAAATTAAAAATTTTATTCCGATCCATCCGCATGAGTATATCAAAATAGAACAGGATTCGTTCAAATTAAAACTTACCTGGGATCATAAGGTGCCTTGGTAGGAATATAAGTCACTTCTCTATCGACCGGATCGAATGACGGAATTATTGGAACCATGGAAAACTTGTCCTTAGGTATGTAAGAGAGCCACTTTAATATTGTATGAATACCGTCCAAATCGTGAGGCTCCGTTTTATGCGTCACTCCATTGTTATACATTATCTGAGTTCCTCCGAGTTGATTATTACTGGAATACACTTCCCTACCTAATAACTGATAAATTAAGATCAACTTAATCCAATTTTTCTTCGAAAGAGTTCATGCAATGCACCAAAAAAATATTTATTCACGGTCTAACCTTATTTAGAGCACTGTAACCAGTGAGAATAATGTGTGAATTATCAATTTGTATTACACGTTGACCAAGACGAACCAAATATGATCCTATACCAATGGCCCTGCAACTAACCATACTAATAGTAACTATTTCTTTATAAGCCTCGGACGTTTCACCGGCAATCATTCCAGCGTATCTCAAATTTTCTACGCCCAATCCATTATCCTTTCCTGGAATCGATTAAATTTTTTTTATTTGCTCGTTTCGTAAATTCTAATTTAAAACTTTTTGAATTAATAATATCGGGCGAAGAAGTGAAAATTCTTGTCTACATTTTACATAAAAAACGTCATTATTTAAAAAAAAAGTGGAGCACATAACAAAATCTCCTTCACCTATGATATCCGTTATTTTGTATCTTCTTTCTCCTTCGTCTTCTATTAAAATGGTCTTGACCGAATTTAAAGGTGAAACTTTGGCGTAATCTTCGGTGGATAAATATAAATATTTGAAACCCTGAAAATTTATGAAATTTATTTAAAACATATAAATCAATCGCAGCCGAAAAAGGAAGCAAAATGATTACGTTAATTAAAAATGTTTGAAATCTGATTTTAGCTAAGAAGATAAAGTGTATAAAGCAATCGGACACATTGTTGCACATTATAACTTTAAAAATAAAGGCCAACTTAAGACAAAAAATACAGAAATAAAGTTTTAAATAATGATTAAACAAGCAAACTTTCTTATTTTGCGACATCCTTTAGTTATAGATTCAAATGAAGTTTTGAATTCAAATTCACATATGTTTTTAACAAGAATTTATTTATTATTCGTTGATTGGATTGCCATTTACCAGCAGATCTTTGCCTTTCGAATGACGTTAACATCAAAGAAATTCAAAGGTGGAAAATTCGATTAGATTTAAATTTCGCAATTAATTTAATACATGTAAGTGAGATATATTCACTGACTGATCTACTATCATTTTCTCTTTCAGTTCTTTGAATGCTTTAAATATCAGCGGCACTAGTTCAAATACCTTATCCGGTTCATCCGGATCTTCCCAAGCAATTTTAAAAAGAGCCTTGATTTCTTCTGCTAAACCGATTCGAGCCCCACTATTTACGGATATATAAATTCTTGGAATTTTTAACTGCCTCGCCATTTCACTCGCCAAGCAAAAAACGAGATCTTCACGCGGTCCGAACGAGCCAATCAAAAATGTCAAATCATTTGCTATCACAATAATATCACGACCTAAAAATAAAACGATCGTTAAATGTTTTAAATATCAAATCAAAGTTCAAAACTCAAAGGAGAAAATACAATATCATCTTATTCCCTTTACCTTTGGGATACTCTGGTGTAAACAGAGTCATTTTCCAAGCTACCATGCCAACGTCATTTTCTCCTGGCAATCTTTTTGTTTCAATCAATCTATTGCCATCCAGTACCAATTCAATGAAATTCATAAGTTGCTCAGGTATTTCGATTTCCTCTGAAATCATTGGTACATAATTAATTACTTAATATTTTTAAGGTTTACATATTTTTTTTGTAAAAAAAAAGGTTTACATACATAACATTTTTAAGGATCACAAAAATCTACTTTATACCTTTTGATCTTTCTTCGATGTAATCTCTCCATAATTTATCAGTCATTTGCCTAAACATGTCAGGTATATCATACACGTATGTCGTGCCAATACTTTGTGCTTGAAATCTCTTTTGTTGAAGATAATCTTTGGTAACATAGGGCACAGTGATGGGTAAACCATGCATTGGTCCTTGCTTTGAGCCGTAAGCTTCAAATTTGATCTGAAAAGATTGTCTGAATAGAAATCTACCACTACATTTATTTGAAAAGAGATATCTAAATTAAATGTTAAGCAAACTGATACTGAAATTAATAGATAATTTAAAATTAACTCACAATTCCAGATTTCGGATCGGTAACTTCCTTGTAGAGGCAAATATCAAGATAGTACCCGCTATCATTCGCCAAACACAATCTAACTGTTTCCGTTTTGCTACTCGGAGTCGCCCTGATAGTCATTTTCAATTCAGCCTGGAGAACCCGGAGTTTCCATAGTCTCGGTCCATATCTCATGACCATGTTCGTGACGCTTTCTTCAATCTGTTAAATATGAAGCTGAATATAAAATAATTTGAAAATGAAAAGATGATGATTTCATGATGAACAACCTAAATCACACAATGTCAATAAATACAACGATAAATAAAATATAAATAAAATTAATGTATATATACATATGTATATATTATAGAGAAGTCTCAAGTAAGAGACCTCCCTTCATATAATAATTTCTAATTATATAGAGATCTTTGAAAGGACTATCTAAAAAATAATCATATATATATCACACACTGAAGTATTAGACTTGATGTTTAAATAAAATATAAAATCGTACAAAGATTTGTATATATGATAATAACAGAATGTAATTATAAGGAAAACATGAACATACGCAAAATTATTTTTATTAAAATGCTGAAGAAAAATTATTATCAGTTTCAATACTATAAATTTATTAGCTGCAAATATATTTATAAACAAATTTTAATTATTTCAAATCTCTTACTTTTGCAGGATCCATAATGACTGTAGGCACGAAATTTAAGAAAATATGGTTACAGTCTGTTCTTTTACTGTGCGGATGACTAAAAGCCACCTCAAGTTCGTCCATTGCTTCCAAAAGAACTCGTTCACCTTCATTTTGTAAATATTCGAAGGATGCTTCTTTGGTTATTAAATCTGAATGCCTTATTATAGATCTTATAAAAAATCTGAAATCTGTTACTTCTTGCCCCTTTGCCACCTATAAAAAGTAATTTCTTGCGAATTTGAATAGTATTAATTAAATTAAATCATTATTTAAATAATATTAAATATTTATTCCATTTAGCTCATTTAAAGCAAAATTTACTGATTTATAAAAGAAGTAAATTTTAAAAACATTTATTAAATTAATATGCAAATAATATATAAAATACATTAAAAAAATATTATGAAATATTTTATTATAAATAAAATATATTCATAAAATATAATGCTGATCTACTTGTTAATTAATTAAGCCGTTTTCCACTTTTTTCACAATGAAATGTACAATATTTAAAAATTATTTCTACACACCTTAGCTTTTCCTAGGTACAAGTACATTTTTCTATTTGATGTTGCTAATGCTTCCAAATCATAAGTTCTCATTCTATTAAGTTCCAACTGGAATGCCATTCCAGGTTCTAAATGACGATAAATTCGATCCTCCTGATATCCATCTCTTTGCCTATATGTAAAAAATCTTGGAAACTGTTTCCTGTTGAAAGGATTTACATAAAAAGTGCTTTGCATGAACCAAATTGTTAATAAAAGACTTTAAAAATGAACTTTAATTGGAATTAAATTGAAAAACAGTCAAATTAATTGAAAAATAGTCATCACACCAGTTCTAGATCCAAAAATTATATGGTATAATAATTTAGAGTTCAATTTAATAATTTCAGCGATCAGTTTTTTCTTTTATGAAAACATTCTTACGATTTTTGGGGACTCAAATTAAGTGAGCTTTCCAATTATATTGGAATTAAAGTTCATTTTAGATATCAAATATACATATAGTGATAAACTGACATAGATATATATCCATTATATGTAATAAAAAGTTGCTTTTTATTATATTTCGTCACAGATATGTATTGTACGAATAATATAATAATATAATATAATGCATAATACGAATATATAAACATTACACAGAGAAAAAACCTACTTGTTTAACACCAAAAATGTTATTCTTCTAATTCCTTTCTCTGACAATTCCTCTTTATTATTTTGACAAAACTCACAGAACAATTTACTTAACGTAGAATCATCAGATTTATTATTATCCCTCACAGCTATGCTTAAAATGTGCATCGGTTCATTATTCTGAAAATACATTTTTAATTTATGTTCGTGGGAATTTTGGGTTTATGTATAAAAAAGCACATCATTCTTATTACATATTAAATTCTTACCGTATTTCCTTCTTCAACTCGAATTCCTTCACCAGCGTTGAAACTTACACTGTTGCTACCTGAATTTCGCGATTCTGATGCATTTTCAACTGCCTCTAAAACTTTATTTGAAACATTCACGTTTCTGGAATAGTCGGATACTAAATCTAAGATTTCATCTGCATATTGTTCAAACTGCTGAAACGACTGAAAAGCAGTCATTACACCAGTTCTAGACCTAAAAATTATATGGTATAATAATTTAGAGTTTAATTTAATAATTTCAGCGATCAGTTTTTTCTTTTATGAAAACATTCTTACCAGTTTTGGGGACTCAAATTAAGTGAGCTTTCCAAATCAGAACTCTCATGTGTCAATTTATTAATTGGGATTCTATTCGGATGAGATGTGGGTAAAAGGAACTGAAAATAAACTAAACTTATTTCTCCAGAGAGTTCCAAGTGTTGCAAGCAAGTCAAATCGTATGATATATATGTCCGACGTACATAAACCTGCAAGAGAAGTTTTAATTTTTCAATTTCGAAAAATTTAGTCAGATATCAGGTTATTAATTTAGGTTAATCTAATCATTTTTAAAATCTCTCTTTATTCAAATAAGAGGGAAAACAAATAATAAAAGTTTTTGCCAAATTTTTAAAATAATTTTCCTTTTTAACATCTCATAATGTAAAATAAATATGATATGACGAACAAGAATATAGGAATTTATATAATGTTACACAGCTTACCTCTAGAGCAGCATTGCAGACAGCTCTATTCGAATGATAAAAAAAATCGTGAAGAATGTCGAAAATTGAAGTTTCTGACTGAATGAGTTTTTGAACGTTTTCGGGATGAAATTCATGTCCGTACATGTCTACTGCAGATAAAAATATGCTTTCCATCTGATTGTGCCGTAATTCATAGGCTGGTTGATGAGCTGCAATTAACACTTGGCGAGCTCTAAGAGCAACTCTCGAATGCTCTTGCCTATTTAGAGAAGTTAGTTCGTTGAGGGTTGTAGCGAGTTCATCCGTGAGTCCAGGTTCATTATCCCATAAATGATCAATTAATTTCGTTACTAAAAAATTTTTTTTAGCTACATGTCGATGTGAAAATATTAAGGCGGTCACAGCAGCCATATCGTCTTTATGTTTCTCTCTTATCGCAGTCACACATTTGTCATAATGACCTAAAAATATAATTATTATAGCGATTATTATATCCAAGAAATTAAACTGTAAAAATAAGGTTGTGAGATACCACAAAATTTAAATAGCATTTAGAGTCAATATGAAATAAAATAAATAAACATTAATATGTCGAAGGGAGTTAATAAAGCAGAAAACTATTCTTGAGAAAATTATTTATAATAATAGGAAAACAATTCCCGGAGCAGTTTAAGTATTTCTTTTAAAAAAGTAAAATAATTACCTTGCTGAAACTGACTTTCTACTGCATAATATTGGCGCAGCAATTCATGAACTACAGATTTCATCCGCCCGCGGATGCCATTTCTATATCTTTGCACCAATTGTACAATACCTTGTGTCGTCATAAAAAATACATCCCTATCCGCTCTCTTCTGAAGTGTAGCAGCATGACTAAAATATAATTCTGATTATTAAGCAATTCTTTTAGGATATCTTTCAAACAGGCAATAATCTTCTTACCTATCGATGACACTTGCAATTTGTTGGCTGGGAAACTGAGCTAAAACTGATGTGATATTCCTTTCATAAACATTCATTAATTTTCGAATCTTTTTTTCTACAGATATTGGGATTCGACCAGATATAGATGAAATTACTTCTTGAAGTTCCATTAAAGGCAAACTTGGATCCCTAAGTGAAGACATAAATTTTTCAATAACTTCTCTAACTCTAGGTTCATGATAGGGATCAGGCAGACAATAACCTATAACAAAATAAATTTATTTGATAATTCACAAAACTTTAAGTACTTAATGGAACATTTTTTACTGATTTTCTATTAAGTAATCTTAGCACTCCATGCAAAAAGGTTTAGTAAATTTGGTAAGATAAGAAATTCAATTAACACTTACATTAAATTACTCGGGGAGAAAGCTTAAGGAAAACTTACCAGCCAAAATATTATCCAACATAGCTCTATAGCTATTGTGAAGTTGATTAAGTTTTTCTCCAACACTATGTATTGAAACATCTGCATCAGGAAATGCTCCTTTGTAATCTTGTGCCTTATTAATTAAAGTGGCATCATCTAATTCGAGGTTAGCTATGAGGGATCCTGCATCTAAAACAGCTCCTGGTCTTTTCACATACGTAACGCAGCCAGTTTCTGGAGCCGTTAAAGTCATCACCATTTTCATAACCTAAAGGGACAGTTATCATTTTAAAAATAAATTAAATTCATAATGTGAAACTTGAAATTTTACCGCATAAAAAAAGATTTACTTCTATTTCTGCATATGCCTGTCCAGCTTCAACATGTCCTCCATCTTCTACCAAAAAATTTAATAATTTCCCAGCAGAAGGTGATCTCAAAAGCGACGGGTCATTTTCTTTTTCGAAAATGCATGTTTTATTACCGATAACTATTCTATACCTATCCACTTCTTCTTTCATGTAAGTTGTAAAGCTAGCTCCATCGACAGATAAAAGCATACCTATAAGAATAAGTGATTTTTAATATGGTAAACTAGTAAATATTAAAGTATGAATTTTAAAATTATTATTTAAAAGATGCCACCTCCATCTGATAAGCGATGGACTTCTATTTCCTTAAAAGATCCATTCATTAAAAGAAAGTAAGAGTTCGGTCCGCTTTTTGTCGCCTGAACCTTATACTTAAGACCTTCATTTATGAGTTCAATATTGACTGTATGTTCTATTGTGTTTGAACGTTGAATTTGTCCACTGGAAAACACAATTGAAACCCAAGGATTAATAAATTTTCAAATGGAAGATAATCAGTATCTCAAAAAATGAAAAAAATTATTATTTAACAATTAAATTTAAAAAAATTGAGAAGTAAAAGTTTTTACAAAATCGAATCAATTTACTTTTCTTTTTTTTTTGTTGATATAATATTCATTAGCTCTATATATATATATATATATACCGTTCCAATGACTGCTGAAAATTTCGAAAGCTGTTGCTAATCGTTCTATCCGCGACGTGAAGTGCTCCTGAAATAACACCTAAAAGCACATCCGGTTTCTCAGCTTGCATTCTTTCTGCTATTAAAACATCTAACCATGCAGTGTCTATGGAATTTTCTTGAAAGCTCTTCGTCTCTAACAATGTTATGAGATATTCAACTGTAGTTCGAAAATCTCCACGGATAGATAATTCTTTTAAAGCAATGACAAGATTTCTGAAAATTAAAAGCATTAATTTTATATCAAGAAACTTAATATTGATTAGCGGTAATCAAAGGAAAGAAAAAAAAAGAGATTAATTTATAATTCTTTACAAAAATTGAATACATAGAGAAAATTATGTCAATAAGGAAGTTATATTAATAAATTATTTTTCAGAGTTTATTTTGTTAACTTATTTCATGAATTTCCAGAATTACAATTTTCAATAAAATATTTATTTTTAAATGTGGATAATGATAGTAATTATAATAATAACAGTTTTCGAAATCTATAACATTTGCCTATAATAAAATACTTACTCTCTTGCCTGTTCTCTGTTTTCTCCCCAAGAAAAGCAATGTCCAAATTGGGAGTCGGCAAATTCGTGAAGACCGCCGCTTGCCGCGACGCTAAAATAACCCCAAACATTTTTACTCGATCTAAAATTCAATTCTTGAACGGTACCTGAACTGGGTTTGAAACCTGATTGTAAATATAAAATTGATAATTATTTTTTCTTTTATAAATTTAAAATATATTTTCATTATAAGAATAATCTATCTATCAACCTTCATCAGGGTTTTCGCTTGTGATTCGAGCTGCTATTACGTGACCCCATGGCTGAGGTTTATGATGAGGTTTGTCGAAATCAATTTCTGTTTCTCCCCATGGACTTTCACCGTACAGCAGTCTAATATCTTTAATTTTATATAGCGGTAAACCCATTGCTACCTGCAAAAATGAAAATGTATCACTTAGCAATTTTTATGTTTCAAATTTTCTGCAATCGTGATAATAGTTATCTGTTGATAAATATTGAGATTGAAATGAAAAATATTATTCGTTGAGGTATATAAATTAAAAACTTACACATACTCTACTTCAGAATAAAATGATATTGACAAAGAGATTGTTTTAAGATTATGAGGATTAACTTCTTAAATAATTTAACGTATAGGATTAAAATGAAGACTAACAATTATAAAAAGAACAAACTTGTTTACAAAATTTAATTATGTATAAGAAATTTACCTGTAACTGAGCAGCCGGCAAATTAACATCAGAAACCATTTCTGTGCATGGATGTTCTACCTGAAGTCTTGGATTAAGTTCCAAAAAATAGTATTTCCCAGATGTGTCATATAAATATTCAACAGTCCCCGCACTGACATATCCCACCATTTTGGCTAAACGAACGGCAGCCTAATAAGAGGGGAAAGTAGGATAAAAACAATTTTTCACTTTTTTAAAATAATTTAAGAGTATTTTAATCATAAATTCTCGATATTAACCCTCTCCATATCTTCAAATACTTCCACTTGTGCTATAATCGCTGGAGCTTCTTCGATAATTTTCTGATGTCTCCGTTGAATTGAACAATCCCTACCGAATAACGATATAGCATTGCCGTATTGATCAGCCAACAACTGCACCTCCAAATGACGAGCGCATTTCGCTAATTTCATTATGAATATTGGTGAGCCCGGAACTTCTGCTTGAACCTAAATTTGACACGAGACGGAAACAATCCAAAATGTAAAAGCACTGTTCTCAAATCTTGAATCTCGAACGCTATCATTACTAATAATAAGAACCTGTCGGAACTGATTAGGAAATTCTTCGCTGCTCTCTACTTTTCGAATTCCTTTACCACCTCCACCTTCTGATGCTTTGATCATCACAGGAAATCCAATTTTTTGAGCAGCAGCCAAACCATCTTCAACCGAATTTACACAACCTTTTTTATATAATTCAGATGATATTTTAATTCGTTTAGTTTGTTCGGAATATGCTGCTTTTAAGTCTGAAATTTTTTTGAAAAAAAATTGTATTAAAATACTTATTTAAATGTACTATTATAAGCCATTTCATAAATTTAATGTGAATGGATTCTTAAAATTTTTCAATATATTTACCACTTCCAGACCAGGGAAGAGTAGGAATAGCTGCGGTTTGTGCGACGATGGAAGAAGCTATTTTATCTCCTAATGTCCACATAGCTTTTTCTGGTGGTCCAATAAAGACGATATTGTTTTTGTGAAGAAGTTCTGGAAGTTTGGGATTTTCGGAGGCATGACCCCAACCAGCCCAAACAGCCTACGATTTAAAACAAGATTATGTGAAATATTACAAGAAATTTAGATCCATAAAGATCAAGCATATCATTTAAATAGAAAATAAAAGAAAAAAATTTTTAAACCATAAAATATGTCCTAACATTTTATTATTAAATTTTGAGTATAAAGAACTGTATTACGTTTCTCCCTAGAAAACTGGGTTGTTTATTAGCCCTTATGATGCCTACTACAGTCATTTATTTTTTTCTTTGATAAAAGAAGAAAAATTCATATTTTATTTATCTTTTTTCCCGTGTATTCAATTTAAGTTGTTATTTTTCTTACTGGGGTTACCAAAAATCTATTCATTAACAAATCTTAAGAAGCAGCTCAATAAAACTCACACATTCTTGTTTAGTGATAAATCAATGACCTCTTGATCAATTACCTGGACTTGGCATCGAAGAGCAATATCCAATATTAATTCAACATTAGCATAATTATTATTATTTGTACCACCTGGAACCGGCACATAGTGATCTGCCATTTTAATATACTCTGCATTTGCTTTAATGAAAAAATTCAATTAATTATAACTTAATTACGTTAACATTAAAGTTATCAAAATTAGTAAACCATGGTAGCATAATTGAAAATATTTTGCATAATTAAAAAAATTATTTATATTTTTTAATTAGCAAATATTCAATAATTTGAATTTCCTGTGTTGAAATCATACAGTAATTACTTTACTAATACTTTTCATCAAAGTATTTTGATAAATTTAAAAAAAGAAAGTCATTAGAAAGTATTATATTTCATAATTTATGTTAGGGACTACCATTACGAGAAGTACTCGTATCAAGTTAAAATTTTAACTGTTGGTTTTCCCAGAAATTTTGTTGTTTTATCCACTTCCGTAATAAAAAATCTATGTATTTACTAAGATTAAAATGTGTAAAACTTTATACAAATTATCACTGTCATAAATCCTTCACATAAAATTAAATAAAGAAAAATACCTTTTAAATCTTCTGGTGTGACCATTACCACAAACCGAATAGATCTCTCAAATTTAAACATTTCATATGACCATCTCCTTATTGATCTCATACATTTTACCGCAGCAATTCCATTGTTTGCTATAAGAACCTAAAAATGCAATTAAAATTATAGAATTTTAGAACTTCATTATAGATTAGAATTATATATTTCATATATATAAAATATTTTATAAATAAAAAACCATATTTTGAACGCACTAAAACATCTAATCTTTAACATAAATTGTAAAAAATTATATGAACTGACATAATTACGAACTGCATGAACATTAAAAAATACAATAATATTATCATATTAGAAAACAAGAAAAAATTTTACAAATTTTTCATTTTTACTCATCGAATAATCGATCGGTAAAATCATTGTTTTCATTATAATCATACGTTATTACATAAATTTTTACCCACTTTATTTATAACTTTTGTGCCTTTAAATCTTTTAACAAATTCTTCCGGTGTAGCGACTGTGAAATCCTTCTCCTGAAGGCGGTTATGCATCATTCCTTGAGACATAGATGGTCTGTAATTAACAAAAATTATACTTGAATTTATGTATCCAAATTTTCAAAATTAAATACAAGTATATATCAAAAAGATAACATTAAGCAGGAAGAGAACTGATTCGTAAATCAATAAGAAAGCATAAAATTAAAATAAATATGATTTAGCATTACCGTGATTATATATCGGTCTAACACAGAAGAGATATCAGATGCATTTGTTGTATGGATATTGTCTCATTTAAAGATATCCCTGCTACGCAGAGAAGAGTGATAATTATTTTTACAAGCGAATGAATACTAAAATCAAGGGAAAGCAATGGTCCACACAATGATGTAATCTCATGGCAAAATGCAAGAAGAAATACGTAAAAAAATCAAGTAATAAATTGCGCCCTTGAATCCAAATTTTCAAATTGATATAAAGGATTGGGTAACAGACACTTAAACAGAATAATAATTGTGAATACTTTATAGTTAAAACTATTTATGGTAAATTCAAATGAAGAAATGGAATTATGTTTAACTGATAAACTCTTAGCGAACTTTCTGTAATAGGTTAAAGCACTCTAAAAATTTGTACAGAATATTAATCAGCTATGATATAATATATATATATTATTTCATCATCGAAAATATTCTTATTTATTAAAATCAAATGCGATGAGAATTTTATAATTTTTTTTTTCATTTTTGACAATAAGTTCGAAACTTCCAATACGAAAATTCTGGATATTCGTAAATTATGGCATTTTAAATAAAATTTTGTAAATCTCCATGCGAATAAATTATCAAAATTAAAATAATTTAAAGTTCGAAATCATCATAATCTTCAAAGCGTTTTTTTTAGACCCACTTTTTACGTATACATTATTTTACCAATTTCTATTAATTTTCATAACTTCTTCGTATACATATAATTCAATTTGTAAATATTATGGAGTCTAATGAAGCGCACATTTATGCTTTACCATGCAAATGAAAGCACTTTAGATTTTAATGAACAATTGGAAATTATTGAATAAATGAGATAAAAATTGAAAATTTAATGATAATGTCAAAAATTAAGCAAAAAGTTATTAAACTCAGTTTTCAAGATATATGTCAAAATATGTTGATTTCTATCATACTGATGTTATTTGGAATATATTTTGCGAAAATGTGTAGAAATTAAATTTTGATATTATGCTACAAAGCAATAGGAACACTTTTCATTAATTTTTATTAAAAGGTCCCTTAGTTAAGTTTATACAAAGTTTTTTTACAAAAAATTAGATAACATTTTAACCTTCATCGTAGTTAATTTATGAAAATAAAAATATTCAGAGAAAAAAAGGCTGGTTTAAAAGTTAACATTAATTTAACTTTAGTAGACCATGGACAAGGCCGAATTTATTATGAAGAATAGAAGAGTAAGCATACATATAGGCCGAATGTTGAGTTTCTGTCTTATAATATAAATTACATTAAACAATCTTCAGATACCGCTTATGGATTTCTTTTATTTTTATCAGATTTTTAATACACACATTTTACTATTCTAAAAAAAATAAATGAACAGTATTCTCCATTTTAAGAAATTTATTTTCCCCCACCCCTCTTCTCAAAAAGGAAGGAATATTCATAAATTTTTATATAAATTCTATATGAAAATATGTATGAACTTCACAATATATGCAGACGATTATTTTATTCTTGTCATTAAGTGTAAACAGATTTAAAATAACTCTTTCCGACTTCCTTTATGAAATTTAATATATTTCCTTTATTCTTTTATTGAATTGAATAAGACGAATTTATCGAAAGAAAACTATAAATTATTACAATACAATATCAATAAGTATCACATTTTTGATTAATTATACCGAAATTTTAATTTTACCAAGGTTTTAATTTAATGAATTTTTTTATTGATGCCAGTAGACATTCATATTTTAGGAATTATTCTTTTTAATGAGACATTTCAATGGCTGAATATCAATCAATCAACGATCGCACATGCAAACTGGAAAATGGGTATAAATTAAACGTATTATATGTACATGATAAAACTAATATTTATTAAAAAAATTGGATTTCGTATATTTCATTCAATCGATAATATTTACAGGTCCTTGTTTTAACTAATTTTATCATTACGCGATATGAACAACCATATCAAGCTTTAAATTGCAGAATATTTGGTTAAATTATGAAATTCGATGTTCAAGGTATTCAACGAGTCATTATGGTTACAAAGTCTGATATTTTTTTCAATACATTCATTTCAATCGCTGTGCCAATATTTTATGATTTATAGCTGATTTCACATATTAATAAAGTTGAAGGAGCAAAATACGATTGAAGTTATTTCCTGTTTCAAAGATCCATCATTAACGAGGAAAAAAATTCAAGGAATAAAATTTGAAATAGAAAACTATTTCCTTTTATCTCAAACGATCACAAATATTGTTGAATAAATAGTATAATTTCGTTTGAAACTAATTTACAGTGAATCAACAAAAGTTACTCCTTTTTTTTTGTAAATTCGAATTTTGTACAGCTTGCCGATATAAATGCGTGCCGAATGGTAGTAAAATTTTACACGACATCAAATTAATATTCACGTTAGAGCATTAAACATGTATTCTCTCCATGCAAAAATCCAATCAACTACGATTCATCATTCTTTGCTTAACGCAATCTTTCAATGTTATGCCTTTGAATCCTATAACTCTTTGAATAAAAAAGGTTACGAAATTGAAATCTATCGTGAATCTATCAATCTTACAATATATTTGCAAATATTTTTATCCCGTCTACGCCTAAGATATCTTGTATGAATAATTTACATTCAATAATATAAGATGACACAATATTAAAACGACTGCCTAAGGCTGTTTCAGGTGCACCGTTAACGTAACCTTGCTAATGTGACGCAAACTATTCAAGTTTTCCGGAAAAGGTTGCAAAAAAACCACATTGAATTTATGTTACTAATCATAGGAATGTAGAAAATGATCTGGGAAATTTTGAATCACTTTCAAGATCTGGCTTAGTAATTTCAAAAATCCTTATTCAGTATATGTATAGTATACTATACATATGCTACAATATAGATAACATTTATACATAGATTATGCTAATCGAGGTTTATAATTCGGCCAGGAAAAATCAATGAGATCTTATGCAGTCATCACTGGAAGATGCTTTAATTCACGTTTGGCCGCACTCATTTATTACAATGGAATCGCAATATTAAGGCAGAAGCACTAAAAGGGCAGAAAGGTAAAGTCACTGCTCTAACTTGTACTTTCTATTTTCCTCGTGAAATGCCCTAAAGTTACATAAGTTCAAAAGAAAATACAGGAAATTAAAAAATATTCACTTATTTAAATTTTTAACCAAATACGGCAGTAATGATTATTCAGACAATTTGCAAGTTTCTCATACCAGGCTTGAAGGCATTTGCATGAAATTCATTTATGCTTCCAAGCTAAAGAAATTAACTGACCCCAAAATATTTTAAATATTTCAGGACGGATGTTTTGCGTACACGTAAAAAAAAAATAGAATAACATCTTGGGAATTAACTTATGTTTGGTATTTCCATTTTTTAATACGTGTATCGCCTTCTTCATAAGTCTACTTAAAACTTCTTATAAGATAAAATTGCATAGCTTTACTAGCTAATAAATGAAAAAGCGACACAATATGAAAGAACCATACATGGTTTACTGTTACGGCAAATTGTTACTAATGAATTTGAAGAAAATTATCACGTTATTTTACGCCATAAAGAATCAATGAAGAGTAGCAGAACGGAGTTAAACATGATCCCGACAAGAAAGTAATGATACGCTGATTACGAAGACAAGTAATTTTCAGAATTAACCAATAAATACGCATTCAAATACATCAGTCATACAAATAAAGATACAAATATAGAATGTCAGCATTAGAAGGATATTTTGAAATTAGAAATTTAAATAACTGTAAAAAAAACAGGAAATTAATTTGATAAGTACGTGAGCTTGTACAGTTAAAAAATTAAAATATCAATCTGTTATTTATAAATATAATCACTTACTGTGAACTTGTTAAGGAAATTTCTGTGGAAATATCTGTCGACAAGTTCTGATTTATGAATCTCTTCATCCTGGGCAAACTCATGATGGATAACACTT
This sequence comes from Ricinus marginatus, assembly GCA_028565995.1. Taxonomy (NCBI): domain Eukaryota; kingdom Metazoa; phylum Arthropoda; class Insecta; order Psocodea; family Ricinidae; genus Ricinus; species Ricinus marginatus. The sequence continues at coordinate 42,439 of JAOWBB010013685.1, forward strand.
TTTTTTATTAGCACATAAATATATCTCTTATTGCCTTTCACTACAATGTTTCATTAAAAACAATAAATATATATATACATCATACACACAAACACGAATCAACGTTTAAAAAATACAATTTCAAACCATACCGGCACATGTAACATTATAATTTAAAATATTTTTCAATTTATTTAGAAACCATATGTAAATTTTTTCCATCTTGCAGAAAAAATTAAAATAACTAATTGGTATTAAAGCAAAATTAAATCCCACACCAACTTCTCTGCTTATTAAATAAATTTTTGGGGAAAAAATATAATAGTGATTGGCGTTTCAAGGACCGTTACTTGTATATTTTTCAGTTGCTGAACTGTGTTAAATTAATGCTTGTGATAAGGGAACGATAACCTCTCCCATGTATTTACTTGAAAAAGGTGCAAATTAGAAGCATCTCACTCTACACAGACTAAACCCGAACTGACCATAGTGAGTTGCTTCATCATCATTATCGCGGTATCATCGAAGCCACACTTTCTGTCATTCACAGGCAAATGTAAACGTTAAACCCGTTTCCATTCTTAACGCTCGCGCGGTTAGGTACGAAATTCGAAGTGAAAGTTGGTCTAATTGCCTGAAATACTTCTATTTTTACGTTCAGGCCATCAATTGTCAGGCACTCTTAAATAAGGGTATATGTGACGGCTATCTTGGATAATATAAATAAAGTAAAACAGTTCTTAACAGTTATTCACAACCGGTTTTTTTTAAATCCCCTCTTCCATGCTCTTCATACCGGTTTCATAATAATCATCCTCAATGTAACCGTTAATTCCATATATTCAATTCATTTGAATCCTGTGTTTCTTTTCATTCTTCTTTGCGTTTTAAGACAAAAAAACTAGCCTAAAGATCTCCGTTTAATACAATAAATGTGATTAACACTTTGCTAAAATTATTACAGGTCAATTTAATATAAGATGATTCTTGTCAAAATATTAAAGAAAATAATAAATTAAACGTCTCAACGATTTCGTGTCCCAAATTATGTTGTTTTTATTATTTAACAAAAAAAATAATTAAATGTCAAACACATTCATGAATATAACATTAACATATAAAAAAATATTCTTTTCGTTAGTTTTACCAAAATTTAAAATATTTTCGCATATTACATTAAATATTTACCTACATTTATAAACACATGAAGTATTACGTTGTAAGAATTCAAATAATCCTAATATAAAAGCATAAATCTACATTTAACATATTTATCATCATATATTTAAATTTAAATTAATCTCTTCCCTTAAATTTGTCCTGAATTCTCTCCTAGAAAAGTGAAAAATATTCAAAATAAATTGATCTATACATAAATCATAGAATATTTTTTAAAATTATATTAAATTTGTAATTTAAAGCTGAAACGTCTTTTAAAAAAGTACAATATTTCCCACTAGCTGATTCCAATGCCGACCAAGACTAGTTTGATCTATCTTTAAATTACTTAAAAATAGGGAATTTCAGAATTAGATTAAAAGATCGCAGAACAATCGAATTGACAGATAGATTACTACAATAAGATCATTTCTTACCTAATCCATTTGAACGGTCGAAACTAATAAAACTATGTGAAAAAAATAAATTTTATTAAATCTAATCCCCGGCATTCTTTAGGCATTCAAGTATTTCAAATCGTAATTATGTATAATAAACAAGATTAGTTTTAATCAAAGTATGAGAAATAAATTTCTGTATAAAAAAATTTAAATTCATTTCAAGAAGACATGTTTTGTTAAATAGGCAAATTAAATACTTGACGAGTTCCATAAAAATAGCTATTATGAATATTAATTCAATGATTTTTTCAAATTTATAGGTTTGATCTCATAGTTTTTTTAAAAAATTAAAAGTTTTTCTTTTAAACTTATATTTTTGAGAGATTTTTGAAATTTTTTGAATCTTTATTTTATTTTATTGTTATCTTTGTTTTAAATCTTTATTTTGGGATTAAGAAATTGTCAAATACTTAAAGCATTACCAGAAATGAGATAGTCATTAGAAATTCTTAATGTTTTTGTACATGTTAAAAATATTTTCGAGGTAGTTTCAGCGTACGAAATTTACTCAAATCAAGAATTGTGGGTTAACGGAAAATATAATTTCGAAAATGTTACAACTTGTATAAAATTTCTAATATTCTGCTTTTAAATGGACTCTAAATGAGAAAGATTATAATAATAATTACAAATAGAATAAAAATAAATATTTTTAATAAAAATACTTAATTTTACTTCATGCATGAAAAAAAATATGAAATGTTTTGAATTCTATATCATCTCATAATCAACTGGCTTTTGGAATAGCTATCTAACTGCAAAAAACTAATGAAACAAAAGCTGATTTTTAACGAATTAATAATAAAAAAAATTCTTAAAATTATCTCCAAATAATCGAAAAGTCTATTTATAAGAAGCAATTTTGAACATTAATTCAATCAATATCAATAAAATTCAATCAATTCAATAAACATTCAATCAAAAAAATTTTTGGTTTAAAAGTAAAAGATGTAAAATTCCCGCAGTGATATTAAAAATTTTCGCACTATATTAATCTTATCATAAATTAGATTTTGATAATATACCAATTTTGCAAATAATAGCAGATCATCTGCTGAAAACATTTGTAAAAGTATTTGATGACAGATGAGAAAAAGTGTCAAACATATAGCAAATGATATTTTAATGCAAGCAAAAACATCATAAATAAAAGCTAGAGTTAAGACTTTGCTATTAATAAATAAGTGTCAGATAATTTGATATCATTATAATCAATAAAATTTATTTATTATTCAATAGATTCATTTTTGTCTAATTTATAAATTTATGATGTATTCTTGATGTCAAGAATATTGATAGAACTTAATTAAAGACTTTAATATTACTATAGGGATAAAAATATAACAAGATTTAATACCCAAATGTGAACTTTATAAACAGATCCACAATATGATCCTATATATATGATGTTTTGTAGAGAAATTTAAAAATTAAATTTTATCTTATAAAATATGAAACAGAACTGAAAAGATGATGCACATCTTTCATTTTAGACAATTAATTATTTAAATGACAAAAAATAAGTAAAAATATATTTGTTTTACAATCAAGATTGAGTTTTCAGTGTAATATCTTTAATATTTTATTTTGGGAAAATGAACGAAAAACAATAATTTAATTTTCAATGCACTTGATATCGCAAAATGCACCCACAATGAATTAAACATTAATAAAAGCAAAATATTACCTTAATCTCTTTTTTCTGTCCACCAGTCCAAACATATTGCCATAAGAATTAACCGTATTGTTATCTACTCGAAAGGAATTATCTACACCAGAGGGAAACAAATCCATTTTTTCTTCCAAGCCTTCTTCATCTGAAATCAGTTAATGTTTTTAAAAATATAACTCGTTTGTCAATTCCACTTAATATAAGGAGATTTCATTCATACAATTTTTTCAAAATGAATATTAATATATAAAACAGATTTTTTTTTCTTTATTCGCTCTAAAATATGAGTTATTTTTATTTTTAAGAAAGAAAAATTTTTATATAATGTCTGTTAAATTTTCCTTTTTTTGTTGAATACAACTTTTTTCTAATGATAATTGAACTCTTATTCATATTTTATTAACATTATATATATATATATGTGTATATATATATAAAATTGTGGATTTCTATTAACATAACAAATTTTATTTTTATGTTTTAAAACTTTATTTTAAAAATTTATTCCATTAAAAAATTAAATTATAATTATTAAGAATAAGAACAATTCTTTAAAATGCGACAATAATCTAAACGAACCCAATCTAAATAAAAAACATCTTAAAATTTAGTTGAATATCGTAATTATTTCTGTAAAAATTGTTTTATATTTAATTTATATAACACAGTCTATATGTGTCTGTATATATATATATCTATATATAATATATTATATGTAATATATAGAGTAAATAGTCTATATATTTATACATTGAATTTCTTCTGATATTAAATATATTAAATTTAATTATATTATTTATATAATAATAATAATAATAATAATAATAATTTATAATCATGTAATAAAATTATTTTCACTAAAATATTTCACCTGCAACATGATATTTTTCAGGACTGTCTCGTATAGTATGTTCAGATTCATTTTCTTCGCCTAATATGAAATTCACTGCAGGGCCATTCTCCTTTGTAGTTTCTCCATTAACTAATGTATGCGTTGCCATTTCTTTAATTTGGTTGTATTCAGTTGGCTTAAAATATCTATCTGAAAAGGAAAAAATGTTATGAATACCTTCAAGTAATAACAATTTATTTTATGATATCATGACTAATGAGTTCTAATCAGACAATTAAGATAAAAAATTGTATATTTATGATTCTAAAACATTGTTATTAAAGATTGCTGAATAATATTTTGTGTTTGAACATTCATTCTTGATATACCATTTATATAATCCGATCATAAATAAAAAAGTTTAGCATTTCAATTTTTTTTCACTTTTAGTAGTGGTATGTTAAGTAAATATCAAATATACATCATTTTACCATGAAAATTTACTATTAAAGATTTGAAAAAAAATCAGTTCTTAAGAAAATTATTTAGCAGAAATTTTATACATATTTCAAAAAACCTTTTTATAAGATAAATATCAAATCGAATGAAGCATCACTCTAAATTTCGTAATAAAATAAAATTCCTAAGATATGCCATATGTATGATTTAATCACTTTTTCGATAAAAAAATAATTTTTTTCCTTTAATACGTATTTTCATATATGTTGAATATATTAAGGAAAAGCGCATATCTCAGTTACATTCAGATGGAACTCAGATGCAATGCATATGAATTGCAGTTGGTAAAAACCGAAATTTTAAGAAAACTTGGAGAAATCTAATTGATATCTAATAAACGTAAAAAGAAAAACCATAAAGAATATACATTGATCATTTTTACTTTATTTAAATATATTTTAAACTTTCCTTTATCTTTTATCATTCATTTTAAATCTTTCCATTTTTATATCAATCTTCTTGAGTATATTCTTTATACAATCCACCCGGCATCTACCTCTTTATTTTCCTTTTGATTTTTTTCTTAGCTACCATTTCTCTGCATTGTCTGCACCAAATTCTGCAGCAAATTAGTTAATCCGTTTTCAGATTGTAATAATTCATTAACAAATCTCGTTTTGATGTATGCACTTTTAAGAAATATTACATGAATTGTATAAAAGATACTGCGCAATGTTATCAAAAGTGGCTTAATTCGGAGCGTTGAGACTTTGACATCCTGACTTACGTTCAAATGTACTTTAATATCATTTTTGCACTTTTCTTAATAATTTTATATTTAACTACAATTTTGGATGATCCGTCCGCAAATACTAATTGTTTTCACGCTCCTCTCGGATCCATGCGAAACACATGCGCCTACTGAGATAAATTTCAAATGAAAATCGTGACATTTGAACCCTAATGTTATCCACAATATATTTTATCTACCATTTTAGCTCTGTACTTCTCATGGACGTTTTGCTTGACCCTAACCCTGCGAAATCGATTTATCTCCGATTTGGTACTGTTCAGTATTTAACCGGATTTATTTCCCAACGGTCAATGCAAAAATAATCTGGTTTTGCGCAGGGTCTTGAATCGTTGTAGCACGTGACTTAATGTTTTGCGCCTTTAATAATGGTCAAGAACTGACAAACCGATTATATAATTAAAGGCTGCATTCGGAAAATACAAGGCAAAGTGTCTCTCGGCAGTGCGCGCACCGCTCATTATTTAATTAAAATAAAAATAAATTATTTCCCCGCGACCTTGAACTTTAAAATATTCAGGTCAGAACCGTTATCTATCTCGTGCTCGTTCCATGCAACCCAGGTTTTCGATTCCTCCATTATCTTTCGCTCGGTGCAAATTAGAATTTCGAAATTTGAATTCTAAGATGCCTTAGAATTCAAATTTCGAATCGGCCGGCGCTTTCAGGGAAATGCCGGACCCGCCTCCAAAACGCTTGCCGGAAAAAAAAATGCAATCGCAAAAACGTGCGGAATTCGAAATTTGCCCATTTACTCTTTTAACCGTGGTAGTAGCAATTAGAAAAAAAACTCCCACGAAAATTTCTTAAGTAAATTTACCTTTCAAACTTAACGCAATCAACCAAATGGCAAGCAATACGAGCACGAAACATACATGATGGTTCGACACAATTGACTCCATTATCGAGGCATAAAAATACTATTTGATGATAGTAATAATGATAATTTTGAAGTCCTTTAATTTAAAAAAAAAAACCAATTTAACTCGTGGCGCGATTAATGAGAATTATTAAAAACTCGGAAAAAGAAAAAATCCCATTTTCGACAGCATCATATTTTTACAAAAGCGTTATCGCAAGAAAATGAAATTTTCATGTTATCCCACGACCGTGACCTAAGTCTATTATGCAGTTTTTCATTAATTTTCCAAGGATCTGCGCTACCTTTTGCCGAAAATTATTTTCAAACATTCTTAAAGTTTTTACAAAAAGACAATGAAAGAAAAAAAATGAATACATATACGTGTCTAGATCATTTCTCCAATATCCTTTACTTAATGCTAACCCTCTATTTGTATCACAAAAATATAATCAATTTTGTTAATGAAGCAGCACTGGGCATTATACGTGCAAGTTTTGACAAGATATTTACTAAGTCGCATTTTGCCATGTTGAGCTTGTAGTAAATACTCGGTTAAGTCATCAAAAAGTTTTGCTTATCTAAAGAGAATTCATTTTTTTCAAAAAACCATTACAAAGAATTTGCTTTTAACACTAATTTTAAATGATACTTAAAATTACCTAATTTTTAATATATTTAATCAATTAAAATTGCCAAAAATACATAAAAATCTAATCGAATTTTATTCTTCGAAAATTTATACTCTTTAATTTGCATATCTTTTAAGTTACACTGTGAACATGTATAAAATCTTTAAATCGCTATATTCATATTTATAAATATCAAAATGAGAACATATGTCTAATAATTTTTTAAAAAATTAGATTTTCTAATTTGTCCAAACTTTTTTATTGTCATCAATTATATTTTTGCAATATTAATCAACTTAATACTTTCTTAACTGTTATTTCCAGTTTATACCTTAAATTTTATATACGGTATATATTGTAGTGAAATAAAATTAGCAAGTATTCCTACAAAATAATAACTAAATAAAAATAATAACATTTAAAGCTAAGCAATCTTTGCCTCATTTAATGGTAAGATTTTAAAGGTATTTAAAAAAAAAGTGAAAAATTAGATTGCAGAATATTTAGTATAGCTATTTAGCTAAATATACATTCAAAGAACTATAAGTATTATAATGAATTTAAATCAGTATGCGTATATATTGAAGCAGCATGCACTGAAGCGATGATTCCCAAAAGACATGCCCTTTGAACTCACCGATAATGCTTGGACCTTTAACTTCTTTTTTCCTTTGTACAGTTAAATTATGAATATTAATTTATTTTAATTAACCATTATAGTGAATTTATTAAATAATTTACTTCGCGTCCAAGAGGCTGGATTTGGAAAATTCAACGATAAAATTATCAAATTCATTAAGAAAGATAATATTAAAATTCTAATTAAAAAATCATTAATTTTAACAATTTCCAAAAAGTTTCTCACTTAACCATACAAAAAATAAAATTTATTCTTGGACTTGGACACTTTCAAAGACATGTTTAATGCTAGCACTTAAAACTTTCTGTACATTGACTGGACAATAAATTTTTAGGTATTCTTCTTCTGGGTGTTGCTTGTTTTACCTGACGATGAACTTTGAGGTAACTCTCATTTGATGTAATCATAACGGAATATAAACAGTAATCATAATTCAATGACATATATGCGACATTTTAATAGTTTGAATGTGTAACTGAAGAAAGATTATTTCATAAGTATAAAATTTTGTATTCTTTTAACATTAAAGGGAGATTTTTGTGCTATATACAAATTAGAAATTTAGGAATAAAAAACATATTTTATTTTGCTACATTCTAAAACATTATTTACAAAAACATCAGTCTTTTTACATATGTGAGATAAAAATCTATGGGAAAATATTTAAATTTAATTCACATGTTTCGTCAGTCTTAGGTGAAATAAGATTTAATCATGTAAGGGGCAATATGTTTAACTGTATGCAGATATTCCGTATAATCACAAAATTAATAGAATGACAATAAAAGAGAGACAAGATCTAGATATAAAAAGATATGGAAGTCAAACACATAATTAATATAATCCAATTATCTCAAATTCGTATTTGCATTATTGATTTGTACGTAAAAATTTACAGATTGTATGATATAAAACAAGAAAAAAATTAATAATATTTTGCAGGTTTCTTGAGTTCGGATATTTTATATTAATATGTATGAATTGAATATAATTTCCGTTTTATATATCACTTATCCCGCAAAATTTTATAACTTTCGGATGGTGAAGTGAAAGTAACTCAGATTTAATGAAAAAAATTATAAAGTAAAAATTTCATCTTGAACTAAATATGTAATTACTTTTTTATGTTACATTAAAAATTTAATATTATCTATTCATGTTCATTTTTAATAAGAAGTAGAAAATTTTTTTCTCTTAAATGTCTAAAAAATTTTTAATTTTTATTAATCTTATGAAATATAATTTTATTTTGCTTTAAAGTCCTCACTTAAATCATTTTATTTTTAAGTTCACTTTAAAATTGACATAGTTTAAGAAAAAAATGAGGCAATAAATGCATACATTGACTATAATCTAAACATATGTTCATCAACAACAAAATAAGCTAATTTAAAACCTCTTAAACATTTTTATGTAAATAATGGATATTTAATATTGCATTCATGTTATTGCACATGAAAAATATCAAAATAATATATAATTAAAAACATTAATTACTTATGAATTTGCTGTTACAATACTAATCTAAGAAAAACTTGATTTTTATTTATGTAAATTTCCATTAATAAAAATATATTCAATTATCTAATCTGGAACATCCTTTTTTTTTCTAAATCCATTATTTAAAACAAATGTAAATATTTTATAAAATTTAATTGAGTGTTGAACATGAACTAATATTTGCACTTCAATATTGGATAAACTGTATTATTTAAATTATTTATAAGATAAAAATTAATAAATTTTTTCTTCCAATGCAAAAAGTTATTCATTTTTTTAAAAATTTATATAATAAAATAATAATTAAACATTTAGACAAAAATAATTTTAAATAAGAATATAAAATCAAATATGATACTTAAATTTCTTTTCATACAGAAAATATTCAATAACAAACTCTTCACAAACCCTAAGCATTTAATATGTAGAAGAATAGCAAATAATTAATACGTTTTGATATTTAAGTTATGTGCTTCATATCATGAAATCCAAAATTGTTAACCTAAATTATTTTTGTGTCATCTGCGAATATCAAAAAAGCAACTGCAGATATTTTATCAAATCTTATTACTTCCTAAAGAAAAGTAATAGAATTATAATTGACATAATATTAATTGAAATTCTACAATTTCACAGATTTTGCCTTTAAAAATGGATCTGAAATTACAGTATTTTTTCATGCATCAATTAATTTTAACTGTAAATTAGTTTAATTTTACTAAAATTTTTTTTCAAAGTAAAGCAATACAGTACATACATGTAAAAAACAATTCAGTACAATCTTTAACTGTCATGCTTTTAACTGAATTAATCAAAACATATTTGGGGAAGATTTACTTTGTAAAACCTTGAACCTTACATTCATAACATAGCTTAAACTATGTTTTACTCTTTCAGATTAAAATTAATTTCTTTTCTTTCAACAATAAAAAGTTATAAATACAATAAAAAATCAGCAACCTTAGAACCAATTACTACATTCAGTTGCATTCCTTCATATAACTTTTATTTCATTCAAAATTTTCAAATAATTTTAAAGTAATTTCAGTTTACATGAAAAAAGAGAAAAAGTCATTTATTTCACGCTATAAATAAGAAGTGAAATATGAAAAATAAAATTTTCTGCAAGCGGCATTTCAAAAGTTTCAATAATTCCTAAAGCGAGAACATCATCCGATGTTTTTAGCTAATTTCATTGGTCAAAAATTTCAACTCAATTCATATTTAAAAGGAAAATACCACAATGGGGAAAGTAGGAAAAATTTTTAATGAGATCTTATTGTAACACACAATCAATAAAACATAAATTGAAAAATACTGAAATACTACTCACATAAAATATTTCCAATTTTGATGTAGTTATTCCTAAATCCGATGCATAGAAAAAATATTTTTTCAGTTATTAATAAATATAAACATATCAAAATGCATAATCCGGATTTCTTAATATATATATATAAATAAGGATAAATTTAAGAAATAGTAAGGGATATTACAAAAAGTTAGACTAAGAAAATTCATCACAGACGATAAAATATTTTTAATTCAATCCATCATGATACTGACTGTATCAGGTACATAACATGAATGATAAGCGTAATATAAAAAACCGTTTGGAATCGACCATTTTGTAGCAATCCAGAAAATTTTGTCGTGGCAATAGTATTGTCGATTCTTTAACAAGATAACTCATTTTTGTTGTTTTGGCGCAATAACTTTGATAAAATCATTTCTATGAAAAAAAAAAGTTTGTCATTAATCGAAAATTTATTCTTTTACTAAATTCGACCTTATAAAAAGAGTGAAATAATTTCATCAAAATTGTAAAAGAAATGTAATTGTAATAATGGAAAAATAATGAATTCATACTTACTGCTAAACAGCTTAATGTTACAAGTCAAGTTCAAACTAATTAATTTTTAGTTCGTTAAAAAATAATCTTATTTTCAGGAATATTAAAATGATTCATGTACTATAATAATAGTTCTTGAAAAATTCATAAAACATTAACTGGAAAAGTTAAAAAGAAGAGGTGAAGTGTTCAAATATAATGTAATATAAATTTTCAAAATCGAAAAGATTTTCTCACTAGTTACGTTTATTTATAAAGCGAATATTTGAATTTGGATAAGTAGAAATTAAAATTTTATTGAAATATTTTTAAAGTTAACAATAAAAGGGTTAATTGTTGATTTTAATAATGTAAATTATCGTAGGCTAAAATTATATTTAATTTGAATTTTCTTAGAAACAAAAGATTTTTGCTTTTTGAACAAATAGATTTAAAAATATTTTTGTAATAAAAAGTAAATTTCATTGTATATAAATGACATACATATGAAATATAAAAAATAATGCATAAACAAAATTTGTTTTTTGGATATTTAATCAAGAAATGATCGGTCTTAACAACTTTGGAAAAATCCTAATCTCTGAACTTTCAGTTCTAAATTTTAAAAAGTACACTTATTAAAACAAGTTCAAAATTATTAGTCGTGGAAGGCGGGGGTTTCTAAAATAAAATAATTAAATATTCAGGGGTCAAAAGTAAATGTGAACATTAAATTATTTATATATTACTTCAGACAATTTTTTGAGGAGATACATGTCGATTTATGGAATCATAATCTGTAGAAAACATTCCAGGAGGACAAACTGCTTGTGTAGTTGAAATTATAGGTTTTTCTGGTTTGCACACAAATGGATCGAATCTTCTTTGGAATCCTGAAGGTTCCAAATAGGTTGATTTATATTCAGATTTTAACCCACTAAAACAAATTATTTTCAATAATTTATTTATAAAATACAAACTCAAATCTAATCAAAATTAATATTTTGATTATAAGTTTACTCACGTTTTGGGAACCATTGGAAGAGGTGTATGCAGTGATCGCAACTTGAATTCTTTTTTGAATAATATTTTATCAAATATGTTCTTGCCTCGTTTCTCAAAGTCCTGAGCAACTAAAGTTTGTCTGATCCAATGTTTTTTACCCTGATGAATATAAGAAAAACCAGACTAATTACTTATAAAATTTTTTTTAATAAGTAAAAAAAAATTTATAATGCTGTAAAAAATTTTCTCATTAAAAAGTTATAAAAAACATGTTAAATGAAAAAATTATCGGAATAATTTATTTTAATCTTTTAGCTTATATATGTTGTTATTGAGAGAATTAATAAACTGGCTAAAATACTTTACATTCGGTATTTAGATTTTTCGGTATTTAAATTTAACATGTTAAATTAACTTTAATTTAATTTTACATGTTAAATTTACTTTAAAATAAATTTACTTCAATTCTTGACTCTGACTTCAATTAAATTAATTTACTTTTGGAATTTCCATAGTTTTATGAGTGGTAATGATTTCTGTCAATGCTGCAGATGATTGTTCTTGTTCATGATCTGAATACTTCCTATAATCTTGCCTTGTGGTACTGACATAAATATCTAAATATTTCCCAATGTTATTCGTTAATGGCAAGGGTAATCTTTCTTCTCGTCCAACAATTATCATCTGGAAAGTCACAACTTTAATTTCAATTGTTACTCATTTCTCATTAATTAGATTATATTTCTTCAATCTTTTGACTGAAGAAATGAATTAAATTGTACGAACCGGGCATGAAGTTAGGTGTTCCAAGTTATAACCCTTTACGCATTTTGGCAAAACCTTTTCTATAAATTCATTTCTGTATTCAGTTTCTGTTCGTCTCGTAAATGTTCCAGAAAATTCTGGATATTGCGTAAACATAAATCTGAATTTCTTTGTGAGATTTGTTAGATCTCTCTCTTCTAGTTTCACGGTATAATCCTTAACTAAAACATGATTTTTTTTTATAAATGAAGATCAAATCTAACACATATACTTTCATTTGTTTTCATTTTAAATTTAAAAAATACTAAGAATACTATTTTCTTATTAAAAAACAATATTTTAATTTATGGAGTCATAAGTCTAAATGAAAAAATTCAAAAAGAGTAGTCTATAAAATAAAGTTACAATTTAACTCTAGAAAATTATTTTGAAAAGACAAAATCAGCTAATCAATACAATTTTTACAATAAAAAATTTTCACTAACCGAAAAAACCATGAAAATAATTAAGTTTTTTTAATAAATGGAATTAATATATTTTATCTCTTTTAACTTACCGTAATTTGAAGCATAGGTATCTGACATTGTAAACAATTTTTTAACTTCCACGTTTGGAATTCTTTTCGGCTCTTTTCTTTCATACATAAAATAATATGGTGTATTAGTAGTTATTCCATATTGGTTTGATGTTTTTAATCCAGTTTTTTTCAAACCTAATCTGCAATTGTAATTTAATTTACGATCCATTTTTTTTCCAGTAATGTAAGATTATTATCAACACTTTAACTAGTGGTATATAATTAAAAAAGGAAATATTTTAAAATAACTTTAATTATTATAGAAATTTTGTACGGGAACATATGAATTTTTCTACCCTATATAAAAATGTTTGTAAATAATTATATGGTTGTTATAGAGATATGTCTGAGGCAATTGAGGTTTCTTAATTTTAAAATTTTAAGATGAAAACTTTTTATAAATTCAAGTTTTTTTTATTTTTATTGAGTTGTT
>JAOWBB010013696.1:0-55935 GCA_028565995.1 Ricinus marginatus
AACGCCTCCTCGCAAGCGCCTTTGGCCGCCGCAAAAACGACGCCTAGCGCCGCATCCGCCGGGAAAATTTTCCTCTTTTCCTTCCAAATGACCGACAGCCCGCCGAAAAATTGGGAAAATCCCCTCAGACTAAGCATGACAAACAACCCACGGCTCGAAGCAGAGCCGAGAACGTTTATAAACCGAAGCTACAAAAGAATATTAATGAAATAGTTTTTGGGGAAAAAGCCAACCCCCCGAAAATTATATTCTTTCATATATTTCGAGGACAAAAAAAAAAATTTTTTTTTTTTTTTAACAAATGCAGAAAATATGTAAAAAGTTTTGCATTAATTTGCATTTTACCAAGTTCCTTATTTTTCATGGGTAAGCAAAAAGGAAATAATAATGATGATAATAATAATAATAAAAAAAAATAAATAAATAAATAAATTTCATGTGGATTTTTAAAAGATTTCACTTTTTTCTTCGGGCACTTGAGGAAAGTGCCGAACCCAATTCCACAGGAACGGGAATTACTCTTGAGCTAATACACATGCACACGCATTAATAACCTCGTGTTGGGCGTCAACGTGAACGATAAAAGTTCTAGGCAAAATATTGTTGCCTGAATCGATGCACATGATATTTGATTTTCGGTTATCGAGAGGTGCATCTTGATGTATGGAGTTAACGCAAAAAATAAACCGCAGCACGGTGCAGGGTGAACTTCCCTTGTTCCTCCGGCATGCGTGCCTCGGTAACCGCCCGCGTAAATGGAGTTAACGTCTTTCCTTTTTACCCTCGGGATGCATTTGAGAAAGAGTCAGTAAAATTAATAAATAATCCGACGACCCGGGGAAGCCGTGAAAAAGAAATTGTCAAAAATCTGAATGCGAAACTCTCGGCGCGATTTTACGCATTCAAAACGCACACCAACGGGAATCAATGACATCGTTAACGGAATATACATATATCGCGATCGGTTCGGCATTATCATATTACATTTTTTTTTTTTTTTTTTTTTTTTTTTTTTACGGTCACATCCTCGCGCATACCCGCATAATTTTTGCCGGAAAAACAAAGATTTTTTTTTTTTTTTCCTCCTTTTTTGCGAAACGCATTTTACGCGCACTTTTTTTTTTTTACGGGCTTTGCAATAAATAAGTCCCGGAAAAATAATAGTGCTTATAATATCAATTTCTGAAGCCGCAATATGGTTTTGCATTTAAATTATAAACAAAGGGAGAGTGGATGGGAAAAGAAAAAAAAAAAAAAAAAAGAAAATTTTCATTTAATTTTGGGTAAGCAGAAATAATTTGAATTAATTAGAGAAAGAAATAAGTTGCATGTTTGTCTCCGCTATGCATGTTATTTCACATTTGGGAGTTAACTTGTTCGTTAACAAACGCTTTAATGGGAAAGGGCTTTTATTTTTCTTTTTTCCCTTAGAATTTTAACGCACTAATTTTCTGCATTCCGGTAATTTCATCGGCACTTTGTTATGCTCGCCTCTTTCATATAAAAGTTTTTAATAACGAACAACACAAGCCACACATTTACGGAACATAATGCTCCACTTCACATATTCGGTGGTCGGTGGGAATACCTGAGAATAACAAAAAAAATTATTATCGAAACAACCGCAATGTAATGTAGTCGCATCGACGCAGAAGTTGATGTAGCCGAACTCTCGAATTGCTCCAATCAACTTTTATTATAATCATTTGATGTTAATAATAATTACGATTAGCATAAACATTGCCTTAATTCAAATGAGGATTACGCACGAGCATTATTTTATTCCAATTAGGGTTTTTTATCAAGATTGTGACAACTTTGTGAGGAAACTCAAATTGATTCTTAAATTTTTTTTCAATAAAAATCTTAATATACTTTTTCGCATATTTTGAATAGGCAGTAAATGCATAATCCGAGGTGTGTGTATATATATATGTGTGTGTGTGTGACAACGGAGGTAATTCGAAGCATTTTTGCGATTTCGTTCGCTGATGTTTATGCATTAGTTACTACTGCGTTGCTGCTAATCGTTTTGTGTATTTAGCTTGCATCGCTTTTGCTGACTCTCCGCATGCTCTCCCAACAACGCCCGAATAAAAGGGAAGATGTCTAAACTGAAATTTTTTAATGGAAAATTATTCGTGTAGATAAGATAATTGAAACAATGCTCCGAATGGGATTGGTCATTAATAATTCAGGAGCAATCTAACGCGTTGTTTCACCGGGATCTTAAGCGAACCTTTCGCTCCGAAAGTCATTTTCTCCCGAATAACCCAGGAAAGCTCAAGAACCTTTTTCGAAATTTTCCATGTTTATACAGATTTAAAAGAGCAACTACAATTCCGCTAAAATAATATTCCCTCATTTCTGAGGGAATAATTTACATTTTCACCGCATTTTGCGAAATTCCGCTTCTGCGTTTGTTAAAGCGGCACCTTCCTCTCCTTCCTGTCTGTCTGTTATCTGCGTGCACGTTTTTCCAATGAAAGAGCGATAAAAAATGCCATTTCGATTAGTTTACGTTTGTTCCAGGTACGAAAACATCAACTATCAGCTTCAGCGCAAGTAACAATGCATATTTCATAGCAACGAGCATGCTTTATATGTATATACATATAAAAAAAAAGTAAAATATAACACTGAAAATTTATTTTTATGAATATTTAGTATATTGTGTTTCACAATATTTGCAGGCATAATCTGAAATCTCGTATAAAAATATACATCTTGATTATTCCCGTTTTATAGGCAATAAATACCAATGTTTTATATTACATACGGTGCGAAATACATTTTTTTACATAAAAGAAATTTGTTGTACAAAAACTATGTGAATTGTCCTATTGAACTTCATTATAACAAAGTTATATAATCCGCATTTTTATCTAATGAGAATGCTTTACGTTTTTGTACTTCATTACTTTAGATGTTAAGTGTGAAAAGCCTCCGAAAGTAATTTTTAAACATAATACAGGAAACCAGCATATCTGGAGAAATGAAAGCGGGGATTGTTTTTAAACGAAATTAATTCCTACACGAAGTGTCCCAGTTGGTTTTGCAATTTGTTTTTCAACACTCTTGATTATTATTTCCAGCAGCGATCAGTTTAAAACAGTCAGATGGATTTGTTAATGGCAGGACACGATATACTGACGCTGTCAAACCTTATTTTTATAGAGATGAAGAGTGTTTTCACAATAAAATTAAAGTATACTTAAAATTTCAGTTGCTTTGGAAACTCTTTAAACGCGCAGGAATCATTATTAGGTATGTCCACGTCAAGTTCAATGAAATTTACAAATTATAAACTCGTGCTAAAAACAAAGGCGAAAAGGTTTCACTAGGTTAATTACGAAGGATCCTATATTTCGAATATTTTAGATAGATTTATAGCAACCTCGAGTTTGAATAAGCCATTAATGCCATTTTCCAGCAGGAATAAACCCCAGATAACGCCCCTTTATCAAAATTTTATTGTCTCCCGGTAATCGTCCCCGGCAAATCATTTCATTTAATTGAAGTCGATACGTGATGCTGCCGGAATGCTGCGATTTCCCGCTCTTTCCATGCTGGATGCCTCCGCCAAGATTTTCCCGAACCTTTCGTGCCCGTTCTTCGTCCGCCGCGCTTGCAAGCGATTCGAGCCCCCGTTATGGCGAAACCCGCTCTCCCTTTCCCTTCTTCCACTCTTCGAAACGGCCCCGGAATTACCATCAGCGCGAAACAACTCTCCGAAGAGCTCTTAGAGTTTTCGGCTTCGGGTATCGGATAAACTCAAAAATTTCCAGAATCATCCCCCTACGCTTTGAAAATTCAAAAATTTTTCGTTCCTCCCCTCGATCGTGCGGGGCGCCGCCTTTGACGGGCCTCAGACTTTTTATTTTTTCAAATTCGAAACCGCGGAGGCGCATTGGATCGCTGTTGAGGAAAAGCTTTTAATGACGGAAAACTTCGCCCGGCAAAATCGGGGCACGACCCGAGGAAATTTTTTTGAAAGATTCGAATGAGATACATGATTCATCATCACTCCGCGGTTTAATCACAAGCGGCGTGTAAATAGGTGTAAAAACGCGTTTTACGGGTTATAAACAGCAAAGATGAACAAAGGAATCGAGGTTAATTTTACCTGCAGAAATCAAAGTTTAAGTTTATCTTAAACGCAATTTTCGGCAAAAAGCCTTTTTCGCAGGGAATTAATATTTTCCGGATAAAAAGCTCAAAGTATTTGTTGCTCTTTAAAAGGACAGCCCTGTGAAAAGATTTCGCTGTTTGGGCTCCGTGAACAACAATTTCCCCTGAATTACAACGTTTTTGCCCAGTCGAATGTATATATATGTATATATATATATAGATTTTCTCTTTTTTCAGTTCCTTCAACCGAATAACAGAAGTAATTCACGTCCCAGACGGGATGCTGACTCTCTTGTATATTTTACATAAGCGTGATTTCTGTATGGGCACAGTTTTCCATTTTCCACTCGTAAATCAATCTTTCTTACGCCTTTCCCTTGCCTTGAATCAATTTTCATCCGCACAAGTTTATTCCTTTTACCCACCAAAGCCTAACTCGTGCAAAGTTTATCTAATAAACGTTTTGCTTCCCATATAACGGAAGGAAAAAATGAAATTCAACTACCGAATCCAACGGCGCATTATTATGTAATCTCGCATAACCTTTTGCACATATAAACATTTCAAAGCACGTGGAAGAAAATAAAAAATTTCGTTTTTATGCAATGATGAAAATTTATATACGCATTTTACAATGCCAACCGTATCGCTGACTAAAAAGCGAAACTTAATATCGGGAACAATTATTATTTGTTTCTAATTGTTTTGCGATTGCTGCAATTTATAAATGTAAACATTCGCACGCTAAATGCCTGTAAAATACATTCAATTTTATATGGATATATCAATTTATGATCGTGATCGCAACTGAAACGGTTAATAAAGCAAATCAAAATATTGCTAATTTCTTTTAAGCAGTCTCTTTAACCGGTATTTTTTTTTTTTTTCATTTGATCTGCATTGGATTTTCGTTTTACACATATAAAACGATGAAGGCGATCGGAAATTTTAGAGGTTTGACCATAATTACGCAACACTTAACTTTTATACATGTGTATATATATATATATATATTTTTTTTTTGTCCATCTCAGGCAGACGTCATTTATCGCATTTGATTCATGCTCAATCCATGATTTGTCCAATTATCCCACATTTCTGTCTCTTCCAAATTCATGTCATCAAGAAGTGTCCGACTTTCAATTAGGGAAAATTTTTCTGAATGCACTTTTTACTGTTTTATTTAAAAAAAAAAAGAAGAAGAAAGGTCCAAAATCAGTTTCTTCCGCCTTTTCCAACGCAGAAACTTCGACAGGTTCTCGTCTCAGGTTCGTCCGTCGCGCTTTGCGTCCGCAGCACTTGCCCCGCGTCTGTGACACCCAAGCTTAATGCATCCTTTGCCGAAGTCCAACGTCGTTTTCCCTACGAATCAAGCCGGGAACTCATCCCGACTGTTTTAATTTTCCGTTTAAAAATGCAGCCGCATTGGTTAACCCATTTGGGATCGTATGAACCAACCCAAATAAACTACGGACGTGAGCGAATTCATGAAAAAAAAAAAAAAAAAAAAAAAAAGGAAAATTTAAATCCTTTCAGACTTGAAATTTTCTTTTTTCCTCTTTGAAGACGGAAAATGGAGAAAGACGGTTATTTTGAATTTCAATTCGAAAAAATTTTGAGGAGCTCGAAAGCTTTTATGTTTAATATTTAGATTCAATTTTCATATTTTCTTACCTTTCCGAATTTAAACCTTATTTCAAGGGGAAACTTTACTCCGAGAGCTTTTTACTCTTATCATCATCCTACAGCGCATATTATATATATATATATATATATATTTTTTTTTATACCTTGCGAAATGTATCTGAAAAGCAGAATCTCCGTTGCTGCAGATCATACGATGGATTTCATCGCGGTCGCAGATTGCCGAATATTCATAAGAAGAAAAGCGCTCCAAACTGTTCATGCCATCAGTGTGCACCCCCCAACATCCTTTCTTTTTTTCCCCGGCAGGAGGGTCCCATTTGCTTGCACCTTTTAGGAGCTTAAATTTTTTAATTTTTCTCCCCGTCAATCCATGCCCGGGAATTCAGCAGGGGACCAAGGCGAGAAAAACTCGAATTTTTATTTTATTTTATTACGAATTTATTCATAAAGAGCCTTTTGCCGAGGAAAAAACACCAAAAATTGCAATTTTCACCCTCTCCCTGCACCCAAAGTGCAACTTGTTCCCTTCGCGAATAATTAAATTTTTTTTTTTATTATTATTAATGCTGCAGCTCCCGTTTGAAAGGTTAGGTCGAGGGTTAATATATCGCGGACCTTTCCTCGGCAATCCTTTTCGTTTCCAGTGCTTTTTCCAGAAGTTCCGTCCGGAGCCGCACAATTGGTACCATCTTCCACTTTTAATTCATACCGAAGAAAAAAAAGGTTCTTCAAATAAAGCTTTTTCCATTAATTTCGCATACACGTGTTGCATGCATAAACATCAGTGCATGCTCCGGCACGAATTCCCGAAGGATTTTAACGTAAAACAAGTACCGAAAGCATTTTTTTTTTTTTTCGACAGGCATCATTTGCCGTACAATATTCTATAATTTTTGTATGTATCAAAGTCAAAACAATAAAGCCGCCATCAGAAAAGATTTTATTTAATCGTGGAAAAACCTTAAGGAAAAATTCAAACTCCCTTGCTTAATTCTATTTCTTCAAGTGACTTATATTAAACTTTCTGCTTAAAGAATTTTTTTTTTTTCACATATTATAAGGGATTTATCTCCTATGTGTAATTTGCAAATACCCGAGAGGTAGCTAATAATAATTGTTATGAATATAATCACCGCGTTTAAATTACTTTTATGAGATTCTTCATTCAGTTTCGGTTTAATGTATATTGATTTTTCAATTAAAATGGAAAAGGAAATCGGAGGGAGATTATTGCTCATTTTTTATGCTAAATTGAAATTCCCATTTGAATCATACTTAATGAGCCCCGGGAATATTTTATCTTAACGTTTATGGTAATATCGGTATCATTTGCAGCAATTAAAAATCAGAACCCTTTTTGCAATGTTTCTGAAACAATTTCTTTCAATATTCCTCGTTATCAGGTTATGGAAATGAAAAACATTTTACGCGGAGATCGCAATCTCGCGATTGAAATATACATCGCATACATTTATTTATTTATTTATTTTTCGATTAAAATGCATACCTGGAGCCGGAGAAATGCTTATTTGTTTTTGTTAATTTTCGATTATCCTTAGACCGGGGGCTGGAAGAATGGTCGAAGGGAGTTTTATGGGGAATCAATCGTCGGAGACCCTGAGGTCCTTTTTATCGCAGGAATCTGATTCAGGGCAATAAAACAAACCGGCCTCCGACGACAGCACCCGGATCTGGGGCAGGATGAAACATGAAGGGCTTCGGTAAAAGGTTTTTTCGCTAAGCCTTTTCGCGCAGCCTTACTTATGAGGGCCCCGACGGCCGGCTGAAGGGGAACCCTTCCCATTTTCGATCACGGAAACTGGGCCTGCAGAAAGGAATTTCGAAAAAAACAGGGGCTTCAATCTTGATCCCGTCTTTAATTTATTTTTCCCGGTTACCCGTTGCATTTTCCGTCGGGAAAAACAAAAAATTTGTACATTTGAAGGCAAAAGGAGCTTTTCCGATTTGGTTGCAATTTTAATTGCATGGGAATTTCAAATATGTTCCATTCATAACGTGCTCCAGCGCTAAACTCTCGCTAAATATTTTTTTTTCTTATGAAAAAGAATCTGCTGTTGGTGAATGAAAAGCAATTTATCAACTGCATCAGACAAAATTTCAACAAAAAAAAAAAAAAAAAAAAAAAAAAAAAAAAAGTATCTGTCGAAATATATATACAACATCTGAAATCCGATTATTTCAAATTTTCTGCTTTATACGTGTCATATCATCGCCCGCGGAAATTATAAATTAATAAATATTATCATTCATGCTACATATGAAATCTGAAATCTAAATGTGATATTGCATCTGTAATATCAGCATAAATAATTGAAAATCTATTTCAAAATGTATTTGTTGGTATGCAAAAATTTCCATATAAAAATCTTTTAAAATCGTTTATTATAAAATTATTTTTTAACATAATTACATGGTTTTGCACTTTATATGTTTCTGCAATTAATAATAATTATACCGCGAAAATTTTTATGTAGATTGTCTTCTACGAGAAAATTCCAAATTAAAATATTTTGCACTTTTTCTTTCGATCAGACTAGTTTTGCCCAAGAATATTCTGATTCTTTAAATTAATCGACAAGTTAATAACTCTGCATGAAATCCATCAATTTTTTATTATATTAAAAGCAATAATTTCGTTCAATACGTAAAGTTAACATATAATTTAATTATTATAATAGCAATTTTCTGTTTAATTAAAGAAAAATATTTCTATATAATTACATAATATTTAATGACATAAAAACTGTTTATTGGATATTAAGATACAATTAATATTATTTTTCATAACTACGTTACATGGATAAAACACCCAAAGGATCTTTTTATGCAAATTATATGATTAACGCATCCAACTGCGTTAATTTTACGTTAGATTACTCACTGATAGTTTTGTATCGATACGTTATTACGTTGAAGAAAAGCATAATTACGCTAAGATTTTAATTTTTTGTTCCATGTTTAATTTTACTTACGTATCTTGTAAAACGGCTATTTTTTATTTACGGTATTTGGAAAATAAAAATGATATCGTTACAGGAGATTACAAAAAAAAGCAAAACAGGAAAGCACCAACAATCTAATTGTCTTTCTTCAATTGTAATCCTTCATGTTTTCCTGCAAAAAAATTTTCTACCTCCCTAATTAATGCTGTCGTAGAAATCTTTTGTCACTTTACTTCAGGTTTTCCAAACCCTAAGATCGTACAATCGAGGCAGGCGGAGGAATATTAAAAAATTACATAAATGATAAAACTTAAATTCTCTCTGTAATCCAAATTTTTTTATTAATAAATGAATGAATGAAGGGGAAGCCCAGTATTGTTTAGGTCAAAATCATCATGAAAAAATAAATAATCAAAATAAGTTAACGCTTATTAATCTAGAACAGGGATCAAAAACAGACATTAATCTTGTTATCATTTAAATGTTAATAGATCCATACCTTACGTGTTCAAAACGGATTAAAAATAGGTTTTGTGTTATTTGTTTTGTCAGAAGTTTTGTTTTTTTATTTCTTTCTTTTGAAGATTATTTTATTTAAGACTCAGTCCTTCGCTTGGGATGACCACCTTTAAATATCAATTCTATTAATCCTACAAGTCTTCCATTGCTTGGAACAATTATTTCAGTTTCATCAGGAATTTCGCTTACATGAGCTCATCATTTGAACTCGAATTTGGAACCCGGCTAAGCGGTTTTATGGTTTTATTTTTTTTTTATTTTTTTTTTTTTGCGAAAATCTCCGCCATTATTTTCGATATATTTCCCCGCGATTGTTTTTACAAATTAATAAATGAAAAATGACACCTTACGTACGGATACTTAATTCATTTGCGGTTATCGAAATGCAGAGCGTTAATTTCAGCGCACATCGCATTAAATTTGCATTCGAAATTGACGATTTCCCCCCCGCAAAACTGTTCTTATTGAAACTGTTCGGAATTTTGCGAGGCGACGGAGCCTCGCGACGCTCTCCCGTCGACTGCATCAAACGTGCATTCGCTCGATTCGCAATTCGACCCGCTGCACTGATCGCACCGCAAAACTGTTCGTCCGACAGCAAGCGAAAATTCCTCCCTGTCGTCGCCTTTCTTCCTTCCTTCGCCGCGAATCCACGTCCCGCAGCGGAGCCAACCCGCGGGTTTGGTCCGTTTTTTTGGGTGCCTCGAGATCGCTTAATTCGACATGAAATTTTTGTCCTTCGGTCACTTTCGATGTCTTGTCCGCTCTGTTCGGACGAGGATTTCGGTTCGAGTTCTTTCCAGATTGCGTATCTCTTTTGATATTTGGGATTCCACGCTCTATTGAACGTATAAATTGCCCGGATTCATTGAATTTGACCGGAGATAGGGAGGTGATTTCTTTGTGAAAATTATTGCTCTTGGATTTCCATTATTGTTCGGATTTTTCCTTCTTCGCGTCCATTCTGTTCGGGTGTAAATGGTGCAGTGGCTCTTGAAGGGATCCCGTCTCGCCCAAAAAATTTTATACCTCGCTCTTGTCCACCGTTTCTGTTTCTTTGTGTGAGCATAAATTTCTTTTTTTTTTTTTTTTAAATCGGAGCTGTTAATCAATTTCCTATTGAAATCTTTCGGGTTAGGGTTCGAATTTTGATTTATACCTGGAAAAGCGTAACATACGTGAAAGATTTTCCTGTTTTCAAACGGAATTGAAATTTTTCCGCGATCCATTTTTCCTGGTCGCGACGCTGGAATGACACCAAATATGTTTTCTAATTTTAAGTAATCCTCATGCGAGAAAATTACGTGTACTCCAATGCTTGAGGTCGACCGTCAGAGCGCATGTATCGAACTGCATAGGTTCGTCAGGTTGGGATCCACGAAAAAGCTGACCTACGTTGCCGGGTAATATTCCATGCTTCATTATTCTTGTCAAAGTCCTTTTCGTTAATTTTGCTGCATTTCTTCCTTAATTTGTAATTAAATTATTATATACGAGTCTTTCGTGTCACTTCTTCACACCATTTCTCGCTTGGGCCATGTTAAATGAGTGTCGACTAAGTTTTGAATAACGTGATGCATAACGTGCCTTCACCTTTGATTCCCTTCGCGTGTTCGTTGATATTTGTATACTTTTTTGCGTTATACTTTTTCAGAGAAGTTTCCTTTTATCGTTCGGATGCTTTGCTAATACCTTCTTTAACGAAGAAATCTTCTCAGTGCTTAATTAAAAATTAATTTGCTTTTTCTGAAGCTTTAGCTGATCTGCGTCTGCTCCGAGACACATATTCGACCCTATCGATGTATTATCTACTCTCGGATTGATCAACGTGGCGATGCCATCCATTTTCATCCGAATATTTTGCCTTTTTCACTTTCCGGTTACAAGTTCTTTATCAAAAGCGATATCATAACAAAGCTTTGCTTTTCGAAGCAAATTTTATTAAAAAATTTCAATTGCAAATGGTAACGTTCAAAATGCTATGCTTTAAATTTTACATTTACATTTATTTTGCCTTTTAAATTCCGCTCCGTTATGAAGCACAACATTTCGATTCAATTTTATTATTATATGCTTCGTAAATAAATCGCAACAGTGAAATTAGCGACGAATAAACAAGCATCTTTAATGGTTAATATGTATTTGCGAGATTGTGATCGTTTATTAATGCAAACGCTAAGGATTTCGAAGGAAAAGCGTATGAATTTGAACTCGTGAATGGTGCATTAAGCTCCGGGATTAATCGAGCAATACAAAATGAGTTTTCCCGAAAATTTATTCAAGCGTTCTGTGACAGAATCAATTTCTAATAGACTCCGCAGATGGACGAAGATCGGGCCCCTTTCTTCGCACCGCCGGGAAAATCTGATTTTCCCGGCGTCGATTTCCCTCCGTGCCTCCTCCGGGAAAGCTCCGCAATCTCTCGCGGCTCCGAGTAAAAAATAAAAAAAATAAAAAACTCCCTGCAAACAGATTAGAAACTTTATTCTTCATTCCGATTCCAATCTCCTCTCAGACTGTGTTAAATGTCGACGTTATAAATATGAAAATTCCCTGCGAAGCAGATAATTTGTCTTATTCTTGAGGATATCCTCGTTCCGATGCGAAAAGGGATGTCTGAAGTGAAATAAAAAAAAAAAAAAAAAAAAAAAAAAAAGGAGAGAGAAGAAAGGGCCCGGAAAATTTTTTATCCCGCTCCTCGATATTAACTGTAGTTAACTTTTCCGGATTCGGATGATCTTGATAAATTATAATAAAGGAAAATTTAAAACGAGCTTAATGCATGAACATTTATCAACTCCATTTGTCATTTATTATTTATTCGGGAGAAAATCATAGTTTCCATAAATCATAAATTTCTGCTCTTTTGTCCGCGAGGGGGAGGAAAAGAAAATTGCGGGGCAGATTTTGGGCCTTTTTTTTTCTGTTGGGGGTGCTCGCCACTCGAAAATTCCTCTTTTATTTCGACGCCGGGGCTCATTTATTTCGAATGTAACGAGCAATAAAAAATTCGCACACCGAAAGCTCCATTAGCCGAACCGGGAATACGCCAAATGACCTGTATCGGCTTCAGTTGATCTTGATGACATTTTATTTGCCATGTAAATGCTCCTTTTTTTTTTTTTTTTCAATTATATATTTGACATTATATTTTTGCATATATATATATATATTTTTTTTACATTATTTCTGACAACCAACCGTTCCGTTTGATATGGATCTTCGACGAAGATGCACTTTGTCGTCTGAAAACCTTTAAAACCCGCGGTGCCTTCAGCAATGTAGAAAATGCAAGAAATTCTTTCGTGGACGATAAAATTTTCTCCTGGAACCGATTTTAAGGAAGCTTTGCAAAAATTTTATCATTCTCCCTTATGTGAAAAATTAGGTTTTTGCAGTTGCTCCACTATTTATTGACGAAGATGATGGTCTTAGTCAGGTTCTGATCGCTTTCACTACATTTTACTTGGCTCTCATTTTCCGATATGCTGCGGTTACCGCGTCGCTGTTTTTCTTTCGAATTACCAGGCTTTGCCCTAAACACTTTGGCTTCTTCGCTCAGCGCCTGTTTCTCTTTTCCAGATTCGTACGAAAGCGATCTGTTGCTTGCTCCTCGAAAAAACAGCGGATGCCTTTGGTTAATGGCACTTTCTTCGGGAGAGCCCTAACCATTTCTCCCCGCTTCGCAGTAATAACATATTTTATATGCTGTAAATATATATTTGCTATAAACATTTTATTTGTTAAAGCGGTGCCGGGACAGGCAAGAGGAAAATGACGCGAGCTTTTTTTTGACCCGTTTTCGGTTTTTTTTATAACTGTATGGACTTTTTATCGTAATAAACATGTACGGAAATCCGAGGTACGGGGATGAAAACTTGACGCGCTGGCCCCCCCCCCAAAAAAAAACAAATGGAACCAATTTTTATTAATTTTCTGCCGCAACAGCTTCGGATTCAATCCCAAAGCAGAAGAGAGAAATGAAAAAGTTTTTTTTTTTTTTTTCTTAAACTTTCATCGAAATTCGATAAGTTTGCCTGCTGATCAACCATAAGAAGATTACTTGGAGAAAAACTCAACATAACAGAATGGGAGCGATTCGTGATCAACGTCGCAAAACGTGGTTAATTTTCCGTGGTTTACGAGAAAATACCAAGCTAATGGCGCTATTGAAATTAAACCTATTCTTTAAATCGATACAAAGTTTGGAATTGCTTATGAAGCGGTAACCTTTTACATGTGCCTTTTCGGTCTTTCATGTGCTTTCACCGAAACGAAGTCCGGATGCTTAACTTTTTCATCCGTATATATATATATAAAAATATAAAATTCATAACGTTTGAAATATTTTTTATTTCGATTAAACTTCATTTTATACGTGTATATATATAGTTAACATCAAATAAAGAAATAATAAATTTATTCAGCCAGCGCTGTCAAAACCGACAACTTATTTGACAGATAAAATCATCAATCGTTAAAAAGTAATCGGAGCAGAAGAGTATCTAAGTAAAATTATTGATGATTAGGGGGAAAATCTGGAAATAGCGAATTGAAATGTACATTATTTCGTACATCTAAGTTCTTGAATTCTCAGTTATAAATAATCTAAACTCGACGTTGGCGATACTAAAGTATGTAAGGAAATGGAACAATAATTGGAATAAGTTTTCATGTATTTTGCACGAACTGATGTCGACTGGAACTTTTTTATTGCGACAGAAGGGAAAATCTCGCCGGCCTGTATCGACGAGGGAAAGCATAATTCTCGACCAGGAGGCCCATGGGGTATAAATTCTGAACCGATAAAATGTTAATAAAATCTCGCCAATATAATTGTTTTCCAAACGCAACGTTTTTAATGAAACTGCCTTTTTCCAGAATCTAACCCGATGCGTTTGTGCGTAATCTCGGGCTTCCACTAACCGACATGTAGGAATTCGCGAAGGATTTGCACGGGTTCGGCCACGTCACGGGGAATTTTCCGGCGGATACGGCTCGTGCGCCATCCGCGGAAGAGGAAACTGGAAGATCACGGACGTCGGGTGAATGCATCCGCGAGTCGCTTCGAATGCGGTTCCGCCAGCGAGACTCGTTGTGCTGGGCGCCGAGAATGAGCACCGCACAGAAAGGACGCAAGGGAGTGCACTCCGGAGTCGAAGGGTCAGCTGGAAGCGTCTTCCGCTGTAGATCCAGTTCGGAATGCCTCATCTCGTCGCCCGTCTGGAGCCGGCAGAGCGGCGGCTCCCGAAGAGCGCCACGGAACCGGATCTTGCGGAGCAATATCGACAAGGATCGCACCTTCTTGTCGCTCGACACGACGCTTCAACTCCGGCGCCAACCGCAGCGAACCGCTGCTCGACTCGCAGAACCTGGCGAACCCGGGCAAAAGCGTGGAGCGCGTCCGCGGCTGCGGCCCGCAAAATATCCCGATTCTTTTGATCGCTGACGCATCCCGCGAGTCCTCGCGAGCTTTGAGGTCGGAACCCAACCCGGATAACTTTTCAATCTCGATCAATTTGCATATCACACGGAAAACACTTGCCTCGTCTTCCGGACGATCGAGTTTCCGGAGGAGTGTCTTGTCGCTGAGATCTTCCATCTACCGGGAGGCCGATTTGGTCGCTGCGATCATTCACGTTTCGACATTTTTCAAAGATTTTCCCGTTGGATGCCAAACGCCTTCACCTGACGTCGATCGAACCGGGACAATTATGAGCTATCAATGATTTTGAAGACTTACCGTAAAATCTAACTCATTCTGCCAACATCGTAATCTCATAGGTTTATAAGGACGTTTCACTTGCGTCCAAAGCTCACGGTACGAACGCGTCAAAAATTAATCAAAATCAGTTATCAAAATTATACATGTTATGAATGTCTGAACGTGAATATTATTATGATGTTTCATACGTATATTATTAAGTCGCTTCATCAATTAATTCGTTCATTTTATAAAAAAAAAAAAAAAAAAATCCTAAAAAAGCTTCGTATTTTTATTCCGACTACCCATAAACCGGAGCGCAATTTGCAATATCAAAGCTTTTCCGATGGAAAGGCGCTGTTTCCTCAAACGGCTTTTTATCAGTCGCAAATTCCTGTGGGAGTCTAAATCGCTGAATTTCCGGGACGTCTAGTCAAGCTGGATTTGGCGGGAGCAAAAGGAAAGGGAAAAAAATTTTCTTTCTTATTTCTGCGCTTTTTGAAATTACCGAGGCGGATGTGAAATTTCCCCCTCGATCTTCCCAGGTTCGTCCGCGAAAGCCGCCGGTAGCTGCCATCCGCAATCGCAGGCTGCCGTCAATTGCGCGGAAAACCCTCGCTCCGACAACCGCTTTTCCGCCTGGAAAAAGAATCCTCCCTTAACTGGGTGGCCCGAGATTAAATCCGCCTCTTCGAGGCGTTTTATATCCAAAGTGGATTTCTGATTGCATCGAATCGTTAAATGCGAGAAGCGAGCTTCCGAATTGTCCAGGTACCGCGTTCCGGCGTGGGAACACCGAAAAATCACCCAATTCGGTCCGGGAAAGTTAAAGCCACATGGCGCGGCATCGCATAATGAAGATCGAAGTGGATTTTATGATCGCATTCGGTCCGGATAATAATTTAAGCAATCCTGGGCGTGAGTGGAAAGCAAAATTTTTCCAGTTAATAATTAAAGGGCAATAAATTTTGAAGCGGTTCAATAACCGTGCAGCAGGTCAATATTTCCTTTTCTTAATTCACAAAGCCCAGAAGCTCTGCAGCTTGTACAGAGCACACACCATTTTCGATTATCTAATTAGAGCTTTCGTTTACTGAACATTCGGTCTTGATTTTCTCCAAATTTTCTGCTTCTCCGTTTTCCTGTAGCAACATCTATCCTTATTCTGCTTTTTGCAAAATAAATTGCGGCTGTTGCGAATCCTTTCTTTTTTTTTCCACCCTTATTTCGTTGCGTGATTTATACTCTCTCGTCTTCATTTCATCTAAAACGTATCGGTTTCTACAGTGCACACATACATAAGACCTGATTAACAAGTAATAATGACGTTAATTAATTCGAAAGAGCATGGGGATCTTTGCGAGTTGCAATTTTCCTTGGTCTTCACGGAACCCGAAGAAAATTGTGCATGTATTCTAAAATGCTTAAATAAGACATCGAAGATGTCTTAATTTTATTTATTCCCCCTGCGCACATTTTACAGTTCGAATTTCAGCGTTTCCTTTTAATGGGAACCTTCACCTCACCGCTGTAGGAAAAATCTCCCGTTCAAACCAACCTGGAAAACCCCTCTGCCACTCCCTCCGGCAGCGCGGTTAGGTTTTTCACCAGCCTCAGAAAGCTCCAGAATCATCTCGCATTCACTCCCTTTCCGCCGAACGATATCGTGGTTAGGTCCACATCCGCAGAAGCTCTTCCGCTTCCTATCCAACCTAATGGCGAAGCCACCTCGGTGAACCGCATTAAAACGACTACGGCGAGCGGTCCAGAGCAAGGCACTCGGTCTCGATGCCGGAGCACTTCTCCCACTCCGGATCGAAGTTCTTTATCCTTTCCGTTCATTTTTCTTTCGCGGCCGGGTCACAACCCTCTTATTGCGGGAACCTCCTCCGCACCTCAGGCACCCCGCGGTTTCCAGTCGCGCAGAATGAATAAAAATTGGCGAAACGTGCGAGGAAATCGGCGTCGATCTCGGTCTACCCGCAATAAAAATTCCAATCAAAAACCCCAATGATTGCACGGTGACATATTTCGATTCCACTCTTATAAAAGGCGATGAAGACAAAAAGTTAGTCATCAAATGACACCATACATTTATGTCCCGGAATCGGACGACATCCACTTTTGCAGTTGAAGATGTACAACATTCTTTAACTCACTGCACAAGAGCGGTAGTGATGTAATTTGAAGTTCTCGGATTAATTAGTTGAGGGAAGTTTTGAAGTTTTGTTTTCTTTGTTAATCCCCCAAGTAGTCCGCTTGGCGTTCTCCCCGCCGTCATGTCACATCAGTAATATCCATATTTTGAAAGTTTCAAGATAATCAATTTCATATTCCGCATCCCATCAGTCCGACATCCTCCTTTGGGGGGGTTGGTTTTTCAATTAGGTAGAAAAACCTCAATTCCCATCTTCCGTGCTTGGAGGATTTCTCCCAGCTCCGGCGTTATTCCTACCCCCTGACTGCGGGGTTGGCTCAATCGTGGACTCTCGCAATTCCCAATGAAATTTCTCACGTGAAACTCATGAAAAAAAATTTTTTTTTTTTTTTTTTTACAAATCTTTTTTTCCCAGATTAATGAAAAAAGCCCTTTCGAAGCTCCTTCCGCTTCTTTTTTTAATGCAACTTTCCCAACTTTCATAAGCCAGCAGATTTCCCTCCATCTATCGGTCCCACAAATGGACGATAATACCAGTGTGATATTTGTTTAAGAAAATTTTTTGACTCTGAATAAAAATTTTTTTTTTTTTTCTTATTCACCTTCTGCGAAAGAAATAATAAAATCGGAAAACAATGTAACAATTCAAATTTATATATCCTTTGTAATTTTTTTCTTTTTCGATCTTGTTTCTTACGGCTCTTACAAGTGTCCCCTTTTCCAAACTTCATTCTCTCATTATTTTCGCAAAGTTGAAGTCTTTTGTATTGAAACATTTCAGCCCTAATCAATACTTTTTCTTTTTTTTTTTTTCTTTCACCCATTACTGAAGTCGGAAATTTGTAAATGGCTGAAAAAATTTCGGGCACCTCACAAAAATGTCGCGATATTAAAAAAAAAAAAAATTATGCGACATATGCGATACCGTGTCTTTGCCGCGGATTTAGATCGGACCTGATGCGTACCTGAGGATTTTTTTCTATTTTAAAAATATGCCTAAAATGTTTTAATTGTAATTGCAATTAAAGAAAAGTGTTTTGGTCATAGCACTGGTATAAAATTTATGTCGCTAAAAAAAAAAAAAAAAAAAAAAAAATTTCCAGTTTTAATCTTTTTTTGTCCAGGGGAGGAGCACTCTTTTTCCAATCCAAAACGGTCCAGGTTGATTAATATCTTCCATGTCGCAGGCCCTAATTGAGTGAATTTCATTATGGCAGTTTTTAACCGAAAATTCCTTCGCTCTTGTTACGCTGGAAAATTTCGATTTCCCACAGCAAACCTCATTTAACTGACCGATAACAATATAAAATGTCTTATTCGGGGCGGAAATAAAAAGAAAATTTCAGTTAGTCGGTCAAACGGATTTATTTTCGCAAATTCGTTTTCTTCGTAACGAACATGCCGGGGCCGTTTCGCGCCCGTACCTGCTTTGAACCGAACATCGATGGCCATTTCAGAAAATTAACGAGATCTTCGTCGGTTAATCAGCGCCCGCTTTTGCGACACGTCATTTTGCGCCGGGAAATTGGCGCAAACGAGAAAGGTATCTGTCGAAGTAAAAACCTGATGTTCAAAATGTAATTTTATTTAAAAAAAAAAAAATATATATATATATATACTTATATATGCCGCTTGTTTCTCCCTTCGCATTCTGCCAAACCTAACTTCACGAAAAGGAGAATGAATGAGTGAATGAATTGTTCTGTAGCCGCACTAACTGAGCGTGCAGTCTTTTTATTTTTTTATTTTTTTTTTTTTTTTTTTACGCCGAAGAATAACAAGGTAAGGAGCTTGCTGTTGCGAAAAGGAAAAAATGAAATAATTTCAAGTCGAAATTTTTTCGATTTTTCAATGGAGAAAATTGAAAAATATTTCGGAGCATCACGACAATGCTGCATTTTCGTCTTTTCAGATTGCGCTAAGGCACGTTCATAACGATATTAACATCAGCTTTTAAATATTAAAACATGTAACATGAGAAATTGTAATTTCTTTGGGGTCCACGCCTAACGTGGTGCGAAATGAAATTCGGAAAGGCTTTTTTCTTATTACGTGCATCACGGATAAAATGGAAATTTATTAAAAAACGTCCAATAAATTCTTCTTTTTTTTTTTTTTTTTTTTTTTTATTAACTTTCAGAATGAACTTCTTGTCACTTAGCATAAAAGATTTTCCAGCGGGAATTTTAATGTAAAACCTTCTTATATAAAACCTGGAGTTGTTTCGGTTCTGAATTCAAAATGATCTGATTAAAGTTTGCGGTCAAATTTTTATGGAACTTTCTTCCCCCCCCCCCCCTCTACCTCCCCGAACGTCAGGGAAATCGCTTTTCTCGACTTTTTTGGTTTTAGCGAAGATTTCCGTCGTCTGTCGGTGTGGTCACCGCAGCACGAGCCGCATCACTGCCGCAGAATTCGACCGGCGCAAGTGAGTTTACACTCCGCTGTAGATAGATCCCTGCCGTGCACGCTCCTTTCCGCGGTTCCAGTCGGGTCGGACGGCATTATTTTCGACCCTTTTTCAATTTCCGAATCCGGGGTTTTTTTTCGTCCCTTCCAAATGTTTCCCCCCGCAGAGTTTTCAACCTTAAACGCGCCGGAACGCAAATCGAATTGCGAAAGTCAACGACGCCTTGGCGAGTGGCAGGTTTGCGGGGAAGGTTCCCCGGCACTGCCGAAGGATCTTTCCTCACCATTCATGTTTCGGGGTGCAAAGAGCGGGAACCCGAGGATAAGGGCTGAAGGAGTTTCACGAAAAAAAAAAAAGCCTCTGGAATTTGAAAAATCTTCTCCAGAAATTATGGAAAATTAACGGGGTTTTTAATTGCATAACTGGAAAAAAATTTTTTTTTTTTCCTCCTTTTTCCGTTCCATTTTGCAACTCTTTTCTCGCCATTTTACAGTTTCTCGATATTTTAAATAAGTTTCCTTTCCGATCCCCGAGGAGGAAATTACAAAATTTTGCACGGCAATAATAAAGTGTTGCACAAGAATATTGAAACTGTAAACGTTTTTACTTTCGCTCCCTCGTATTTCAGCGAACCTGTGCATTTAGGAATCTTCTGCTGCTGAACGTGCATCAACTTCATCCGCGTTTTCCGCCTGCGGATTTCAGCATTTGCCTTTTTTTTTTTTTTTTTTTTTTTCCCATTCGCCATCTCCTTTACGCATTTAAGCATTGCAGTGCCTCACAGAGGACGTTCGATCCGAAATCTTGGCCGGAACGTATTTTTCCGGGGTTTGACAGAGGAAAACTGAAAATTTTTAATGGATATGTATGTATATGTAAATATGTTGCTTTCCCAATTAAGGAGGAGACAAACGAAGGCACAGAAAGTTTTGTGAAGGATTTTTTTTTATTTTTTCGTCTTATCCGGAGCAAAAATACGTTACGGTATCAAACTGCGGAAAGACGAAGCAAGGCTGCTGGAAATGGATAGAAAGTGGAGGGGAAAAAAAAAATGTAGCCGAACACGAACGAAAAGGTTTAATCAGAGGAGAAAAACAAGGAAAAATAAGGCGAGTGGAACAAGAAGAAACCGATGCAGAAGGTGCAATCCAATTTACAGGGCTGTAAAGTGCTAATGTAACAAGGTAATCTGTACAGAGCATATGCGGGGATCATACCTGTCCGAGATAAAAGCTGAGAATATTCATTCCACTTCCAGAAAACAGCATTTTCCGTACCTTAACTTAATAGTGTCCACTTCCTTTTAGGGTTCCTCAATTAATTGTGCGAAACAAAATGGAAAAACAAGACTTTTCGTGATTTTCCATCGCAGTTCGGAAAAGACAAAGCAACGTGCGTGCAATGCGCAATAACCTCTGATAATAGCATTAAAAAGATTTTTACAAAATAACTTAATTATAAGCAGCATTTTCGATTTCTGCCCGTAATTATAATATGCGGGATACGTACTCGGCCAAAGGGCTAAAAAGGGATTTTGATAAAATAAAAAATGTGTTACGCAAATGGACGTGTTAATCGATTTGACAGTGGTGGACGAGGATTCCGCATTCAAATGAATTTTTTGTTTCAAACGAAGGTGCCCCTTAATATTCCTCCCTCGTTCATCCCGTCCCTTAATGCGAGAAGGTTCAAGAAATCCAAATTTCGAGGTGCTCTCCCATGCGATGAGCTCGCCGTAACGCTGGGGAGCACAGGATAAAGCCGTACCTGAGTTTTAACGTTCGCTCTTTCAAAGCGACCGAATGAACGGCGACAACCAGTACCGTGGCAAACTTCAAATTATCCCGGATCGATCGCAGCCCAAAAACTCATGCAGCGCAATTGTGCGTGTTTAACCCGCATTCTCGTACGACGCAGAAGGATTTTCCCTTTGCACCCTCCCCGCCGCGCCGCTTGCTGACCACGGGAAAAGCTCGCAACGTTGATCGAGTTCACCGGAAGAGGTGCAAATGGAAAAAAGGGAAGAAATTTCGATTGTGCGTTTGCCGATCACAAATCTTGAATCCCTCCCGCGATTCCCCCGCGGCGTACAAATTTACATTGAGTTTCCCCTGCAGCGAACGCCGCTGACCGGTGGTTCGTTAGTCTCGGTGCACTTTTCCCCTCCGCACAACGAGGCAGACTTATTTATTGGATTACTTGCTGCGGGGGAAAGAAAGGAATTTTCCACCGCAGGTACCGCTCTTTGATTTGGGAAATTGTAATTTGTTTAATGCACATTTGACTGGTCGGGGAAACGGTCAGAGGGATCTCTAATGCGATTCACCGGTTTTAATTAAATGAAAAGCTCCCAAGAATTCTTTGCCAGCTCCAAGATTATGCCCGGTGGAAGGCGAAAATGTAGAAAACATCCTCGCACTTAAAGCGTACAACGACAACGATCCTCAACGGCAAGAATTACTTGTACAGTACGGACGGTATCTGATTAACAAACCCAGGTACATTCTTTTTTTTTTCCTTATCTTTGAAACGTTCAATGTTGGTTTTGTAACTTAAATCGTTAAATTCTCTTTCCTCGGCGTTGCTGAAGCTTCGAACAGCCACCAGACGAGATCCCCGCGTTAAATATTTATCCAGTATAGCTTCTGTATTTGAACGTCGTACTTAATTTTCATTAATGCTTCCTTTAAAAAATAAAAAAAAGCACCCAATTATGGCAGACGCGATGATTAAAATTAAATTTTCGATCATCCCGCATCTTCGATCACTTTCATAATCAACGTTAGCTTCGGTCGTTCGGTTTATATTGATCTTTCTTAACGGCAAAATGTATGAGAATATGGGGGAAAAAAAAAAAACTTTTTCATAACCGGGCCTTAAACTTTTTATGATTTTCATACTTTTTTTTTCCTTTTATATTTAATTCTAGTACGGAAAAGGTTATCCTACATGAATTTTGATTTCACGATTTGATTTGAATAAGATTCCGAGAGCCCATTTCTTCAAATGAAAACGTTTGGTGAAGCATTCAGTTGTCTCGCGTTGTTACCTTAAGGATTCGATACCGAAGATCTCGCGAACATTATTATTATTATTATTATTGATACGTTAAATTACCATAAAATGGTAAATTTATATTTATTACACCTTCTGCTCCATCGCGAGATAGAAAATTTACATGATTGATGAAAATTTTTGAAGCGTTTACCATTATTTGCAAATCATTAAGGCGTCAAAATAAAAATGTGAGAAACCGAAAAGTTTAATCTATTTTCCACGGGACATAATTACTGAAAATTTCGTTGTGATTCACGTTTTTCCCTTGGGAGAAAGGATTTTATAAATATAAGAAGTAAGAAAAGCGCGTCAAAATTTATATTCATGATCATTCAAGTATAAAGCTTTTATAAATGATACAGGGTTTTTCACTTTGGAAAATCCGGGGGTTTGCTTCCAACCTTTGCCCTAAGTTTCTGCACATTTTTCGACCCCTGCTTTGAGACGTGAGGAAACTCATTTTGAAGAGTAAATATGGGAG
Source organism: Ricinus marginatus (assembly GCA_028565995.1). Lineage (NCBI taxonomy): Eukaryota > Metazoa > Arthropoda > Insecta > Psocodea > Ricinidae > Ricinus > Ricinus marginatus. The sequence continues at coordinate 23,071 of JAOWBB010013696.1, forward strand.
AATCCGTCATGGAAAATCAACATTTTTAAAAATTCCCAACTTTCCTATCAACTCGAGACGTGAGTTAGAATTTTTAATCTTCTCATTCGCTAAAATCTGGCTTTGATCCTAATAATTTAAGCGCACTGCATTTTCTTCCGCTAGTTTTTTATCTGCCACAGAGAAAAACTTTCATTTTTTGTCCCACGAAAGGCAAACTCAATCCTGCTTTCATGGCGAATTTCAGAATGCTCCGCGAAAAAATTCGCACCCCGGGAATAAATTTTCAATGTGATTAATAAATTTCAATAATCCGGAGGGACTTTTCCAACATTTGTCAGCGACGAACAAAGAATATGTTGGTGAAACAGCTTTTCTTTAAAAAGAAAGAATGCAGATAAAAATTTTTACCCGTCGTCAATTATCATTCGGTTGAACCTGATTCCTGGCTATTCGATTTAGCCTTTTCACAATCCAAATTATTATTATTTTTTTTCTTCTTTTAATGCGAAAACGAATTTCGATTATCAATATTCCTTCGGTCAAATGCCGCGCGAACAAACATTGAATAACCTAGGACATATGCGGAAATACACAGTTCAGTCACGGAACGATTATATAACTATGTTCACGGATGCTTTTTTTTCATTCAAATCCGGATTAAGTTGGACCTTTCCATTTATCCGAGGTTCGCCGCGCATAAATACGTATCGCACAATATCCGAGCAGTCACTTTGCAGGCCGATACCTGATGCGAAGCGTGTCTCGCGCGCCGCAGCCATCGCGATTTTGCACCGCGAACAGAATCAGCGATGCGCAAGCTTTCGGTTCCACATGTCGGCGCCTTATCGGCTAAAGCTTTGAAGCATCAATCTCGGCATCCCGAACAATTAAAAGCGATATTCAAGACAGATGCCAAAACCTGTTACGATCAGTTAATATTTCGCGATTGGATCGCGTGGCACGGAGGAAATTTCAAAGTTTCCGAAAGCATAACTTGCCCTGCGAGCCAACCAAAGAAAAGCGCCAGCAGCTGAATTTCCGCCCTTTTATACATTGTCAGCTCAAACGCGAGATTCGCCACCAACATTTACAACGCTGTATAACATATCCTTATAAACGGGAGCGAATGCACCGAACGTCATAGATCAATCGATTCCGCATTTTCGCCTTATTCAATTAATTTTTAAGTTGACATAACGACGTCCCGGGATAATGGAGCTCCTATTATAAGTATATTATTCCGGTGGTGTATGAAAAGTGTCTCCCAGATAATTTATTCCCTTTTGACGAGATAAAAATTTTCACCATTTGTTGAATCACAGCATTTTCAAGTTTCACTAACATTTTTCATCCTTCTCATAATCCGGGCTCCGCGCCATTGTACTATTTTATCGAATCTTTATAAAAATTCAGGGAATGGATTTTTATTCCGATTTTCACGCTGAAAATACATTTTTTTTATTAAAAAAAAAAAAAAAAAAAAAAAAAGAAAAATGACCGTAAAAGAGCGAAAATTCATTGCAGCGCATCACTCTCCCTCTGGAGTGAAATTCGAGCACGTTGAAAATGTTTATTTTTTGATTAATGTCAGCTCGGGACGGCGGAAACATTTTTGGGTAAGAAAAAGTTGTCTGTAAGAGAAATTTGAGAGGCAACGAAACATTCATTCGCGTCAAAATCTCTGCAAACATTTGAGCAACAGCGAAAAAACAAAAAAAAAAAAAAAAACCGCTTCATAGCACCGGACAATTCGCGATCCCACATGGAAAATTGCACTTGAGAAACAAAAATCCTCCTGAAGGAGTTGGCGAGGGTGTTAATAACCCCGGCGTTTATAATAAGTCACCCCCGGTGACAATTTCACGGGCGAATCGATCGCGGGTGCGGGCAGAGTCAACAATTTCACCTCAGACCTCACGTAATAAGCAAACAGACGTAGGAATTTTCCGGAAAATCTGCAAAGCCTCTCAGATTGAGAGAAAAGAAAAAGAGAAAAACTCGAATTTCATTCCGGTCCCCGTAATCGGAAATCAATCCAAGTGGCCGCTCCAGCATTTGGAATTACCCAACACCCTCTGCGGACGTTCTTACATGAGGCGTTTGCTTGCAGAATTAAAATTTTCCGGATATTTATCATTTTCCTGACTTCCGTTTCAAAACTCCCCGATCAATTTGCGACCGATCATGCGCGCTTTTCGAGTCAAAGCGACCGTACGGAGACTGCAGAGCGGACGAGTTGGCCGACGGGGTTTGCCCTCCAGTCGAGGGACCGGAATCGAAATGAAAATAGCAACGGCGAGGTTTCCGCCCCAGGTTTCCCAGGTTTCCAGCTCGGAACGGAACCGGAAGGGAAGGCAGTCGCGTCATGAAAAAAAACGCGAATCGGACCAGTCGAATGCCGTGGCGAGAAGCGGCTAAACATTTGTCCGGGACCCGAGATTTCCGCTTCCGATTTGATTTGCACTTCGGCAGCATCCGCTTCCGCGACCGTGTCTCGCGCCCCGAAACGGCGGCAAGTTTCCTCGGGGCAACTCCCCGCGTTTCCCCCATGCCGAAATGAATGCCGAGATCGGCTGATTATGAAGCCACTTCCGACAGGCAAAAAATAAGAAAATTTAAAGGCAACTTGAGGAATAAATGAAATTTCTTCCTTAATTCATATAATGGGAAAAATGGGAGAATGTGCAATCAGAATAATGGCTGGAAAAAAAAGAAAAAACGAAGTGGAGCAAATATTGATGGAGAACGGTTCAATTTCTAAGGAGTATTTCGCTGGCAAAAAAAAAAAAAATTGGTTTATTGATAGGTAAGTAAAGGAAAAATTCCGCTTTTTAGCAAATTGTTATATATATATTTATTTATTTATTTTCCTTTTTATCTGTAACTTTTCATCTTCAATTAATTTATCAGAAAATTTCCACATCTTCAGCAGATTGAACCCCTTCCTATTTTTTTTTTTCTCTCTGTTGGGGAGCGAAGCCTTTCTCCAAATATTGATTTCGCCCCTTTCATTTTATTTCTTTTTTCACCTCCACGATTTCACCCTTTACGCGTTCAACTTGACGTTTTCAAAAGCCCCGGCAAAGGAAAATAATATTATCCACTATCTTAAAACATTTCGTTTACGTGCATCCTCAATTTTCCCTCGGTCCCATTTCTTAACGCTAGAGCAGAAAGAATCTAAAAATGATCGAAGCATTTCATTCCAATGTCCCATCATTTCGCTCAATTAATAAGCCCAATAATAAAATTGAAATAGAAGAAGAAAAGGTTAATATTAAATTATTTTCTTTTGAAGGTACAGAAATCGGTTGTGTCAAACACCATGCTAAATATTGAAAGCGATCTGGTGCACGGTAAAAATCCCCCGATGAGACATTTCAAGTCACTTTCCTCCGCACTCCCTAAACATTTATTGTCATTTGTGGTTGGGGATAATCCTAAGTTCGTGAAAAATATAAAAATTAATTATCTCTGAAGGCGAAAAGAAACGAACTGTGATAAAAGACAGAGTTAAAGCGATTTTTTCTGAGCGATCCTTCATTTTTCCCCCCCCCCCGAGGAAACATACAACATTATAACCGATAATCAAATAGTTAAGCAGAATGCAAAGTTTTAGGTCAAAATTTATTAAGCGACTCGTATATCGCAAAACATCGATGTACGTGCGAGCAACTTCCTTTTCACATTCTGAAAACATATTGCAATCCACTAAATTTAAAAATAAAAAAAAAAAAAAAAGTGGGAATAATGAAATAAATTGAAATTATTGAGCTCCATCATATATATTTAAATTATGAATATGTTTCTTAGAAGCAAATTTAATTTGCAAATAGAATATTGAAAGAATTGAACGGAAATAAAAATAAATCGCTTACAAATAGGTTTAAACGAACAGGTAAAGGTTCGTAAATGGCATTTAATTTTCACATAACTTATTTAATTATTATTATTTTTTTTTTTTTTTTAGGGTTTCTATGTGATCCACAAAATCAAATTTTAGAATTTTATGCGTTGCACTATAAATATTTTTAACGTGAGTCACAAGAAAGATCATTTTCATTGAAAAAATTAGTTGTGAAAAAAAAAAAAACAAAATCTCTCCTTCAAACCACGAGCGAAACTTCATGTACAGCATTATTTTTTTTTATGCAAATGTTTTAAGTTTTTCGTTTGCGAATTCATTTTGTAAATTAATAATTACATTTTTGCGGCCGACACAAACGCGTAACATTTTGAATGGTTCCAATGTAGTAGAATTAATCTAGTTTCACGAATGGAAAAAATTTATTGCTGTTGATTATATTTTTACATTTTTAATGGAAGCGCATTCGCCGTGACTTAACTTCGCAGGAAAAATTCTTAATTTTTCCCCTTTAGCTCATCCAATTTATTTATTTATTTATTTTTTTTCAGCTTTACTGCTTTTCCTTTCTTCTTCCCATTTTTAAAGTTTCCCTTGCGGTTAACGGAAATCCCGTTTGCCGAATCCTCATTTTCCGGAGCGTTAAAGTGGACATTAATTCATATCGAAAGGTTTTCTTTTAATTTCCTTCGTTCCGCGTTGCTCCCCCGGCTGCAGCGACGATCCGAAGCGGCCGCTCCAGGACGGCTTCTGGAGGACGGAGAAAGAGCCATCGAGAGTGAGAGGTCAGCTCCGGACGGCTTTCCGAAGGGCCCTGCTCGATGGCAGCCATTTTCTTCCATTAAGCTTCGGTTTAAATTAGTCGGGGACCGTAATGCGAAATGATGAATCTCGGAATGGAGTTTTTGTCGTATTTTAATTTAATTAATATTGATCCGAGCCGAGCCGCCGCCTGCTCTGATTCGCAGGTCTCTTTCCCTTCCGCCTTTTGCCCAGTGCTTATCTCCGTTTCCGGTCAAAAGGAGAGCGGAAGAGAGGACGCGGACGTGGAAAAATGACGCTTCAAAGCCTTCGCGGAAGGAGCTTTTCCAGCTTCATTTCACCCCGGTGGCATCCTTCATTCCGTCACCTCGGCTCTGCACGGACCATTAGACCGCCTCGATGGCGCTACGAGTTGGATTCACTTTCCCGGCCCTTTGTCGCATCGCGGAGGCAGGAACGGTGTCACTTTAATCGCTTTGTCCTTCCCCGCTTTCAATTTCGGAAACGCTATGGGCGCGTGCCTTTTTGCCGACGCCGACCCGACGGCAGAGGTTCCGTCATTCCGTCCGCGTTTTTCCGCAGAGCGGTGCTTTCGTCGCTTGCGGCGCATTCGAAAAGTCGTGGAAAACTTTTACAGTTTCGGACTCTCTCGGACCCGATTTTGCATTGCGGAACGTCCGAGTTTTCCGATTCTTTGTGCGCTCGGGTGCGATTTTACGAGATTATTTTTCGCGCTGCTGGAATTTGCTCCTTTCCCAGGGAGACATCCTTAAATCTTGAAATTCTTTCCCGTGATTTATATAAAAACTTTTGAGCGGTCCAATGATTTATTATCCCTTTGCTTTCGGTGGAACTGAACGAAGTGGACCGCAAGAGTATCTACTCTCCCTCGGGATATCCTCTGTAATATTTTCAGATCTTCTCTTCATCTCCGATCCACGATAAATTAGGGGTTGGATGCTCTCCTCGCCATTTTCCTTCCTCCTGTTTGTTTTACCGTATCCATCATTTACATTATTCTTCATGTCCCCGATGGTTTCATCCCTAGATTGGAGAGGAGAAAAAAAAATTTAGTTGTCGCTCGAGATAGTTATTATTACCGTTCTTCCAAGGGACAGATCCTTATTTTTGGAAAAATGCGAAAGGTTTATCGGTTGTTTAAAAATACATAAGCTTCGTCCAAATCGCTTCTACCTTTATTAGTCACGAAAGGTCCAGTTTCATCGAATATCCTGGATTTTTTTTTTTTTTTTATTATAACTTGTAAGTAAAATAAATGTATTTATGTTGCGATAAAAATTAGGGAAAACATGTAAAAAATGGATTTTTTTGGTGGAAAAAGAGCTCAACAATTAAGGCAATCATCATCGTGTACCTTGAGGGCTTAGGGTAAAAAGGTTGACAACTTTGTAAGATATTGGCTTACTTGAATAGCAACTCCTTGCCTTCCCAAGTTTCCCCTCGATCTTTAACCATTTGCCTTTTATCTCCTAATAGGTCTCTCTTTTTTGAAAATGGACTTAAAAAAACGTCCTTTTTTATCTTGAGCCTTTTTTTGTCGTAATATTTTTTTTTTTATGACCTATAACCTTTTTAGTTAAGAATTCATTACATAAATTCAGGCAAATGTGGCCAAAGCAACAGCCCGAGTTGCCCGGAGCAAAAATTGAAGTTCGCAAATTTATTTTTGTTGAATGTTAAATTTTACCCCCGGTACAGTGCACTTCTACAGTGCTAATTTATATTCTTAGCCCAACCATTCGCCGAAAATCTAATTCCAGTACCTGGCACATAATTCAACAAATAAATTTTGCGTAATTTATTATATTAGTATTATTGAAAATTATAATATTCAATAAATACGATAAAATTTCACTTTACATTTTGGTTAAAATATGAAAATAAATTTTAAATAAGAACGGGAATTTATTTTATCCAGGCTAACCGATAATATCGCTTTTTCTAATCGAACCATTAATTTAACTTAATAAATGTATGGAAATAGTCGGAAACATCGAACTGTGCAGTTATTTAGATCGGACCTCCAGTTTTCATCAGAGTTAAGCGCAAACAAGAAACATTTCGGTAGGAATTCCGTAAGAATCTCCTGAGAAGGCGGTTACTGAGGCAACATTAATAAGAAATATTTGGACATCAGCATTTAAGCAGCATTTTGGGGAAATATTCAAAATGCTAACGATGCGAAATCGGGGGGGAAGTTAAAGCACCCTCTTTTCCATCTCAAACAGGGCAGCCAATTAATATTATTAGCTCATCGTCCACCGAAGCTACAAGTTCCTGCAGCACATTTATCCCCGTTCATTCATAAATGAGTTATCGCTAACGTGGAATAAATTCAAAGTTGTAACCGATTCCAATGCAGCTTGCGGTCCTCCCGTTTCACCCCCGGAGAAAAGCAAAACCTCGAATGTGAACATTAATTCTGTCGCCTTTTTAAAGCGCTTCATGCACATTTAAAAAAAGCTTCATACGTATCATTTTATATATGCGATCTTTCACTGGCTCGAAATCCGAGATGAGAAAACACGTAAATCCCTTCGGCAGCCCGTTGAGAATGCAAATGTTAATTTCAGTTCGGCAAAAACATTTCGAATTGTCGGGTAGTCCATTCCGAAGTTTCCATAACTTGAGATTCTGCCCACAGTGGAGAGGCATTTTTAATGATCGCGAGGTTCGCAACGAGGAGGGCACCCGGAAAAGCCGCGGGCGAAGTTTTTGACTTTCATTTCTTTCAGCCTTTTCCCAGTTTTTCCTCTCCCCGGTGCGATGAGTTGTCCTCCTCGGGTCATCGGGAAAAGTCAAGATGTTTTCAAACTTTTCTCCTTTCCTTTTTTTTTTTTTTTTTTGCCGCACCGGCTTTGGCGTCATTCACGCAGAATATTCCGCCGATCGGAAAAAAAAAAAAAAAAAAAAAAAAAAACAAAATCCCTTTCACAGTGCCAAGGTACATACCGAGTTCGAGCTAATCTCAAACGTTTCACTGCAGCCTCCCTGTCCCGTAAGGGAAAATGCAAAAACCGCGGATCGCCGAAATGGACCGCGGGCCTTTGGATGAGAGACGACGTCGCTTTCACCTTAGGAAAGCGTATTTAACATTTTGCCGAAGAAATCGAGCTTTTTGCCAAACCGCAGATTTTAAAATGAATAACAAAAAAAGGAAAAAAAGGTTTTTCTTCGTTCTGCGAGCGATGCGCGCTTTTTCCTTTTTTTTTTTTCCATAAATAAGATAACTTCCCTCCCCTCCCCACCCCCCTGCAGGTAACTACGACCCCTTTTAGCCGACCCCGAACGGAAAGTTAGGAAAACGTCAAAAATTCGCCGTTCACGTAGCACGTACAAAAAATTAAAAATTAGCAAGCAGAAATGCGAATCACGATACTGTCAAGTGAAATAACAGAGAAACGAATGGAAAAAAAAAATAATAATGATAATAATACCAATAGTAAAAAATTTTCATTTCAAAAGCAAATGTCATTTTGTCAAAAAAGCTCAACGTAAAGAGGTTCTGCGTTTATCGGTCGGAAGGAGCCTCAAGTTCAGCGATTTTGCGTTTTCGAAAATAAAATTTTCTCAAAGTGTCATTAGAAAAATTTTCGAAATCGACCGTGGAACGCGCATCCGCGTGCAGGATCCGCAGCGGAAAAAGACCTTCCCAAAGCTTACCTTGCGCTACGCGCAGAACATCGCCCCAAGAAAAAGTTAAAAAAAAAAAAAAAAAAAAAAAGGAGAAAAGTTTTTAATTAAAATTAAATTTCATATATTTTCTCCTTCTTTAAATCGGATCTAAAAATTACTAATTAATATAAACACTTTCGTTTTAAATAACCTCTGTTTACGCGGCGATCGATGCATTAATGGATAAATTGCAGAATTTTGAAAATCCATGATAAAAAAAAAAAAAAAAAAAAAAAAAAAACTGTTGAAAATTTTCATTCAGCTCCAAAGTTTTGAACTCCTGCGCAAGGGTTACGCCAGTGTGCTGTAACTCGAGGGTGATTCGTCGGGAATCGCGGCAAAAAAAGGCGCGGCCAGGTTGAGTAAGGTTCTCGCAAGCAGCGAAAGCATTCAAAAATGCGCGGGGGTGAGTTTTATCGGTCGGAAAATGGGAGGCCCGAAGCTTTAAAAACAACTCTCTCTTCCTTGAGATTTTCCTACCCTCGCAGAAGGCCGCCACTCCAGCCATGAAAAATGCTCCTCAACTTCTCGACCATCCTCTGCAGTCCGTTCCCCGGGTCTCTTTTCCCTCCCCTTGGACCTCTCTCCATCCAACTCTCCCTTTTTCTCCCTTTCCAGACCCAATTGACGTACTCTAATCTCTTGCGAAACTTGTAATCTTTTCCTTTTCGTGATTATTTTTACTTTGAAGTTCCAATTATTTCTTCTTGAAAACTTTCAGACAACTTCATTAACTGCCTTAACTCGGAACGATCACGGAATGAAGCTTATTTGAAACGTGGAACACTATTTTGAAAATTTGAATGTACATCGGAAGCGGGACCTTATTAGGAGGAGGCTTTTGCGAGGCCCCCCTCAATTGTACTTTTCGATTCGTTTTAAATAAATCCCTTGGGAAAATGGTGGCACTTAAAATAATAAAATTAATTTTCGCCTCCTTATTCCGCGGCTTTTTAAATGGGAAACAATTTGCGTTTGAAAGCGAGTTCCGCGATAACGAAGGCGAACATTTAAGAAAAACGGCTCCGGTTTTCCCGGAGAAGGGGATGGGTGGGGGGGTGAAAAGAAAGAAAAAGAAAATAGTACCTAAAGTACACTCCGTTAAATTAAACAATAATTATTGCTTTTTCGTTTATCAGAGTGTTAAACGCCTGTAATGAAATAACGCATGCCGAAATGGGGAAAACATTATCTTTCATTTTCCCGGATCCAATTCTCCACTTCGGACAAAGCGTCCATCTGATGCTGCGCTCCGCGAAACAGAGTCGAAAATGCGAAAAATCGCACCTTTTCAAGGAGATCCGCATCGGGCAACGTCACCGTTCGGTGATGACATTCGCAAAACGTTAGCGTGGAAACAAATCGATGCATGAACTGACAATAATTAGCAGGGATCTGAGAAGGTGCATTGAAAAATGTTGAAACGCACACAGGGTAAAAGTGACAGTCGGAACATGGCAAAAAAAGACAATAAATAAATAAAACTGCCGCCGGGACGCAATTTCACGGAGAAAATATTGCAAAAATTTTTATTCGAATCCTGCCTTTGCGAATGATGAAAAATCCTCAAGCCTCAGTTTATTGCCGAAAGAGAGGCTAATGCCACAGAGGATTCCGTTAATATTGCATTTTCAGCTAACTCAGCATCGGATTCATAACTAATTCAATTGTATCGAGATAAGAACCATGAGAATTAAAGTTTCAGAAAGTGTGAGGAATTATTTATGGCGAAGGAAGGAAAGGGAAAGCCTCAACGGTTGCAGAAAATGAGTAACATTTTCTTTGGGTGAGGATGTGAAGTCACCCCCCGACGGGGACCGGGACCACGTGGCTTCCGGGGGATTTCGCCCTTCCGCCGGCCGAGGCCTTTTCCCCGCGAAAACATCACGACGCGAAATCCCTTTCTTTACATTACGAACTCGCAATCCCATTAATAATTGGTTGCATTCTTTGATCGGCTTTTTTTCCACCCCCTTTTATTACATCGTTCCGGGACAGGCATAATAAACCTCTCCGGGAAAACAAAATCCTCCCTTCTTTCCTCCCTGGAAAGCTTCGATTTCGATGTGCTTCACGTTCCGTCAACCTAACATTTCGCATAATTCACGTCTCCGGTCTCACTTCTGGATCCGAACAGAAGATCACGCCGCAAACTGCTTTTGCCTTTTTAACGTTGAGTCTGCTGCATGTGCGCGTCGAAATGAAAATTTACCGGAACGGCTAATTCTGTAAATGGGGAAATTTTCAAACGTTGTCGAAGCTCACGTTTTTTATTGACGTTGCGACAGCGATAATTTGACGCGGGATGAAGAATCTTCGACTTTTATCATCTAGAAAAATTCAGCGTGAAATCTGCGCCGCTGTTATTGCAATCAGCAGTGCCGCAGCGAGAAATTCGTTGATCCGTTTAAGGGAAATCCCAATTTGTGCGCAGCACATAAATCGCACTACGATTTTTTTGAATGTGACATTTTCCACGTACAAATCCGGGTAAAGATGAAACAATTTGATTTTACCCGAAAGATACGGTAAACTTCGCTATATCCGTTCGATATCTGTACGATACGATAACTTTCAGATATCTGTTTCGTATTAAATCGCAAAAGGTCTCGACTGTGGATTTCACAGTTCGAAAAATTAACTAATATTGAATCCTTCCTCCATTATCCGAATGACAAAGCTTACTTGACGTACAAGAATCAATCTGTACGTCTCCTTCAGCTTTTGACGCTTTTTCGCGTTCGCAGCGTCTTAGCCGACAACTAATCTTAAACATATACGGGCAAGCTACCTCAGAAAAAAAGAAATTGATGAAGCAATGAAAAAGGTATTTCAAATCAATTGCCGCAACTTCAGAAAAAAAAAATAAATAAATAAATCTCTGGAAAACATATAAGTTCAAATTAATAAGAGTTTTGTTGTGCCATTCGATTGCTTTTCATTGAAGAAGAGGAATTTGAAAGGAAATTTTAATTAACAGAAACTGAACCAAGTTAATAAAGGAAAAATCATCGTGGAAGATGGAAAAAAAAAAAAAAATGGGCGAAGGTTCTACCTGGGAAAATTCGATTGCCCTTTACAATTCAATAGCCAACCGATTTTTTATTTAATTGAACAAACAAAAAAACGATAAAATTACATTTTTCCTTAATGCAGAGAAAAATTAAATCCTCAAATGGACCCTAGAGAGTCTTAACTCAAATTTCAAGATAGATAAATTAATATTATCTAATTAAGCTAAACATCTAATCAAGTTAACTGCAAAAGTAATCGCAGAGAAGTGGTGCAAGTTCCAAAAAAAAAAAAAAAAAGGAATGGGTAAAGCACCGAAAGCAAATTTATTTACGGTAAGAAAATATACACTACAAACATAAACTGATAAGATAATGGTTCATCTGCTTTTATACGAAAGAATAACAATTTTTACCTGGAGGGAAAAGTAAGGTAAGCAAATTCGTGCTATTTACCCGTTTCACCAATGCTGTTTTTTAGATGTTGAAAACTTGATAATTTGATTGAATAAAAATACAGGTACATTTTCTCTTCCGATATTTCAATCTGATCATAATTTTTTGCCTCTTCACTTGCACTGGTTCCTGCGAGGTTGCATCAAACTTGCAGTGCGCAAAAAATTTTTTTACCCCTTCCGAAATCGGTGAATGTGGATATTCTTTGGCCGGAAACGAAGGTGGCAGCGAACCTTCCAGGCACGGTGCGCTTAAGGCCCGGGACAAACTTTTGCAATTAGCCGGCTATCCCCATCGTCGAGGAATTCGAAATCGAATTGGGAGACCGTTCCTCGGCATCAAGCAAATTGCACAAAATTTTACAATCCAATTTGTACAGCGCAACTTTTCCTTTATCGGGTGTTAGGCAGTCGGAATTCGGGTATGCCACGGATTTATGGTCCAATCCGACTTTTCCATAATTAATCGCCCGGCAGTAAGGGGTACGAAATATATATTAAATGCCTTATTAATGATCTATCAGGGGATTTTACATGAATTTGAATTTACCTTTGGCATTAAACGTTTTAGAAGGAAAACAATGTTACGGAAGTTTGAGCTTACATTGAGATTCGGAATGACATAAATTATGGGGCATCATACGCTTTTAATAGATTAAAAATATTGCTTTGCCTTATATTCTTACATCGTGTCTTTCATAATTATATCAGGCGATAAGCGTTAAATTTTTCATTATATTAAATACCGATTTTTACATTATGATGATCGTAACTTCAGCATCTGATTCTTGTGTATATATTATAATTCGATAGGTCAATTTCCTAAAAATTATACTTTACTGGCCATAAGCGTGTTGAAATGGAAAAATATCTCGAAAAATTTCACGTTAGGAATAGTAAGTTCCATATGGGAATAAAATAATTAGTATCATATATTGATAAATAGTTTTTCGACTCTTGCTAATTTACCATATTTATTTTTTCTGATGATAACTCAATTTTTAACCATTTTTCTTTAGATAAAGTCTAAATAAAATTTAAATTATTGTTGTGAAAAAATTTTAGTTTCTTCCATTGAAAGTCCCTGAAATGCATCAAACAATTTCTTAGTTTTACCTATTGAAGTGTTTATTATAAAAATTTAGTTTGTTTTATAATCATAACGACAGCCTATTTTTTCCAGCGGCATTTAGTTCAATTTTTCACTCAGTCAATTCAATTCCAGTGCGGCAAACGTTAAAAAAAATATCATAAAGCACATGTATATGGCATATAAATGTGAATCGTTATAAAGGAAAGTTTGAGAAATGCCTTTTTAAAGAATTTTGTTTAATAGACCAAAAACAGCAAGAACCGTTTCTGGTTCCTTAACCACTTATGTTATACTACTAAATTTGGCACTAATGATCATCTTTTCCGAAGCAGCGTATTCAACCTACATATGAAATATGCATTTTATATATAAAAATATGTTACAATTGTTTTTTACAGTGTCATAACCATAACTTCTGTTCACATCATTACAAATGTATTTTACATAAAGGAAATTCTGCAACAAATGAGTAACATTCTGGAATTAAAAACTATTATTAATATTTGGTTTTAAGTGTTTCGCATCGCAGAGCACAATAAAAAAATATATCATTTCTTTTTTTTTTTTTTTCACTTATGACCTATGGTCTTTCCCCTATTATCAAGTGAAAATTATGCATTTTCATCACGAACAAACTTTTGAAAATAATTCAACCTCACATTCATTATAACCGTGGCATATTGTTAGCGTTAATGCCGTGGAAAAAAAAACATTGTTTTAAAAGTATTAAAACCTCGCAGTTTTTCGCATATAATTTTGATATATTGAACAACGGCGGCTCCCGAAATTTTCTTTCACTTTTTACACCCAAAACATAAAGCTTTTTCCTAACATCACATTTAAATCCGAAAATTTATAGTACTGGAAATTCCAGGGGATGCAGAATGAATAATGAGACGTCCACGGGGGAATAAAAGTGAATGTCGGACATTCCCTTAAGGATTCAACTCGTTATAATGGTGAAATGTAAATTATTTATAACGTATTCGCCTAATAAAACGTGTCCGAGAAATTATGGCGAAGAATAGCGAAAATCGATGAAAAATGAACATACGCATTATTTAATTATCTAAATAAAAGCTATGTTGAATAAACATCGTAGCTTTACTCTAGCAATGCTGCACTAGCGTATTCACTTGCTGGAATGACTTCGGTCCTAAAAAAAAAAAAAAAAATGGACAGTAAGAAAGTTCGAAAAAACGGAAAAAGAAATATTTTCAGTAATGTTTGAGCAGAAAATAAATTTTTTCAAGTAATTCCCCGACGCATTACATATCAATAATAAAAAGCTTTGAAAACGCAAATTGAGCAGTGGGTGTGGAATTGATGTCAGAGCTTGAGAAGCAAATGATATCATGATAATTTCATGTAAGCACGGAGGATGTACATGCTTACACAAATCGTCAGGTTTATAACGAAATTATAATTTTCCATAGTCCATCACGTTTTCCGATGCAGCGTTTTTCACATGAATCTGAATTAATATCGGAAAATTTCGATGCAAATTTAGATTCCTAAATAAGGGAACTTTTAACTGAATTTACATGAAGAAATTTTCTTTTCTCGATCAAACTTATTCACCGAAAAAATTATTATCATATATATCTGGGAAATTTATACATAATGGTAATGTTATTGTAATCACCCATAATTTATTAGAGAGCTACCTGGAAAAAAAAAGGCATCACAGAAAGAAAATTATTCAAATTTGATAATCCAGGGACAATATATATATTTTTTTTTTTTTTATAAAATGCGTGAAATGGTAACAAAAATTCTGCCATCAAAATATGATTATTATTTGTACTGTGGAAAAGTTTAAAATACGGTTCTTTTCTTATTTTCTGTTAATACATATCTCGAGTTTTTAAATGTAGCTAATTTAACAAACTTCGGCGTTTGGTAACGTTCGAAATCACTTGAAGTGCGCAATGTGCCGGAGACATAAAGGTGAAAAAAAAATTTTTTTTTTTTTTCAAGAACTATTTATCGATGCGCCAGTGGAAAAAGCATTGAAAAGGTCCTAAATATTCATAAATCGCGGGGCTCCGACAGCGAGTGCGAAGGGAAAAATCCGAAATGAAAGCTTGCATAATATTTACCCGGGAAAGAATCCTGAAAGTTCATTCGATCAAAGCTTTAACCTTATGTCTGAATTTATAGTTTCGAGGCCTGCTTCCCTTCAAACTTAACTTTTCTATAAATAATGTATGGGCCATTAAACAAGAAATTTGAAATCCATAGGAAAAAGAGGAAATGTCGGTCCAAAAATATTTTTTTTTTTCTTTTTCGAAAAAAAGATTTCATTTTATCAAAATCTCTATTTTCCTCTTCTTTTCTTCTTAATGCCACGGAAAAAAAAAAAATTTAGGGCATTGCCCTAAGATGAACATTGGAATTACAATAAAAATTTTGGTCGATAGATATATATATTTTTAAAAAAAAAAAAAAAAAAAAAAAAAAAAAGGCGATCTTGCTTTCCAATCAATCGGCCGAAAATAATTTTATTTAACTGCAATAAATGAATTAATTTATTTTATTAAAAATATTATTTTTCAAGTTATTAAAAACGATAAAAGATAATATTTTAAATACAACCATTTCCGATTAATCGCATTTAAGGCGTCATTTTTCTAAATTATGCACGATCTGCCCTGCGTAAACATTAAAAAGTAAGCATTTTTCAGCTGTTTCAAATGCATTAAATTTGACTTTATCATTCGCATTTCGTTACGGTAGCGCCTTGATAAAGGCGCTTCGGAGTTTTACGTTTTAGGTTATGCTGATGCGGGACAGTTTAAACGATTTTAAACCCAATTCGCGCCAATCGGAATATGGCTTGCCTAATGTTTTGGGGGCTTGCAAAAACGGTTCAGGGGGCCGGAGAGGGCACAAATGCGCAATTCTGCCGCCCCCTGAATGATTTAATAAATTTCACGGTTGGAAAATTCTTTGCAAGTGAAGTTGAAATTCTTGAACATGAAACCGAACCTTTTAGGATTAACAGAAAGGTCTTTCCACAGTCGCTTCGATTTTCGATGAAACCTTCCGTTTTGAAACTTTCCTCCTTTTGTCCCGTTCCCAGAGTTCTCAAATTATTATTCATGAAGATTCCTAAAGAAAAATCCTCTTTGGTTCATACGATGTAGTTTGAATTAATTCACGGTTGCATTATTTCCAAATCTTTAGTTTGAACTTCGCATATGATACCTTGAATATTTTATAAATGTGCTTTTCCCCATTGAAGTGTGCAAAATTTAATTCACATAACAAGCGCCGATGAGTAGCATGAGAGAGAGAGAGAGAGGGAGAGAGAAATAAAAGATGTATGTACATATTAACTTACGTGCAGAGTAAATCTTTTTTTAAGCGGCAATCTTAATTTAAATTTTGATGGTTTATAAAAGGGAAGCTTTTAACAAGCTTTTTATGAGGGAAATTTCCGATTAGGGAGATTTCTTTCGCAAAAAGGAAAAAGTAGACTCGATTTTTTTGGATGCGGACCTCATGCATTACCTCACAGAGCAATCCATCTTTTAGGTCAGCTTAAAAATTCTAACAGCTTAAATTCTCGACAAAGTAACGAGTTAAGGTTCCGGAAATACGTTTCTCACGTAAAAGAAAGCGAAAAAAATTTCGGGCAGTCATCGACAAAAATAATTTTCCGCATTCCTACAAACCCAAAAACTCCTTTCGTTATGCATTTTTAATGTGTTGCAAATTGGCTATCGTTATCGTCTCGAAAATACATTTAAAAAGACCGCCGTTTAATACACGCATTTGAGACATCTTTCAGTTTTTTAACGAACATGAGGGAAGCACCGAGGTAACTCAAAGCGTTAAAACAATTCAATATGTATAAAAGGAGCATGGCTTAAAGATGGTTTCCTTGCAGCAAATTTTCAGATCCTTCTCCCATTTCTCCCGATTCTAATTTCTAAACCGTGTCGCTGCTTTCTATTTCAGGTATGCACTGCATTCGGTTTTTGGCAAACTGAAGTTCGGTTAGGAGCTCGATCCAAAAAATCCAACAGAAAAGGTTTTTTTTCTGCGGATATATATATATATATGCCCAGGGACGATTTCAGATTCTGCCAAATGCTTGCGAGAATTCGCATTAACTCTGTCGGCAGCGAAATGGCTTCCCGTCCTTCAGTCCGCTTTCCGAATTAAATTTCATATTGATCATTATCCATGAGCAAAATGGCATTCACTTTGTATTCCTCCCGAAATATCCGTACGGTTGAAGCTCCACATCAAAATGGGGAAGTGAAAAATTTTCAGTGGGAAAATCAAATTTCCATGATACTGGACGGGAACTTCCATCCATGACGATGTCGGGCGAGATAAATTATTTGGGTTTGCTGTTGGGAGATTAAACCGAATGAGCGTATCTAACGATCTTTCGCACTTTAGATGATTCCCGCACTTCTTATGTAGATTGTTACACCAAACTTCCGAGTTAAAATCGTCGGATGGTCCCTGCAGCGGTCACGATTTGTTGACTTAAAGAAAGATTTTCCCGGCTAAGGACACGATATAAATTTTTTCAAAATCAAATCCCGATTTCCCTTTTATATAGAGCAAAGCAAGACTCCACCGTCTTTTTGTGTGTTTTTTTTCCAATTGTAAACTTTTCCTAAACAAATTTCGAAGTTTTTCGCAAAACTTGTGCTCCTAAAGTAATTTTGTTAAAAAAAAAAAAAAGGAAAAAAAAAATTTTAAAGGTATCTCACCTGGGATGAGCTAATTTTTCTATTCGAATATACCGAATGAACCCAACAGGAATAAAATCAGTTTGCAGATCAAAGGTGGCAGTTAATGTTAAAAAGTTTTTTTTTTTTCTTCCTTCCGTTTTTAAATGTCAAAGTCAGGTATTCACTTTAAGCTTTGAAAATTGATTCCATTCATTTGCGAGTAGTAAAAAGTTTTCGGAAAGTTTCCCACGGGGAAACCGGCAAAAATCTAAGGGAGTCTTTGAAATATAATCGAAACTATTTCCCATTAAATAGCACTTTTTAATTGGAAACTGTCATTTAAAAGAGATTAATCGCCCTCTGATTTTTTTTTTTTTTTTTATTTTTATGGCTGCGAAAAAATTTATTTTATCGTAATCGGGATGACGCCAGCGGGTCGGATGAGGAAAATATTTCGTTTGACAACTTTTCAGGGAAATGCAACCAGAAAATTACCCGAAACACGGGAGGAAAACTTCAAAAAGTCAAAACTGGAAAAAAACTTTTTGCAAAAATGATCCCCGATGGAGGCAGAGGCAGCCCGCTCCATACGGACGGGTGGCTGGGTCACTTTCATCCCTTTGACCATGCATATACATAGGATGGGCCACATCTTTATGCGGGCAAAAACAAATAGCCCGTGTGAAGGGATTATCTGCATCGGGAAAATCCGTTATGTGCAAAACCGTCAATTAAACTGTCGCATGATTACTTGTGTTTCAGACCGAGAAGTAAAAACAACTTTCAGGGAAAGTGATTTAGTTTTTCTTATATTTTCAGATACACAAGCTGCAACTGGCATGATTTCGCTCGGACTCGGTACGTATTAACACCTCCAACCACGAAAAGCAACCCATTAGAAACTCGCGCAGCAACGTTTTTCAGTGAAACGAGTTTATCGGGAAGATTCCTTAAGGATAAGTAAATCTGCATTTTAACTTTTACATTTTATGAAGGCTCGGAGGGTTCCCCGGGCCGGCGTCCAAAAGATAACGGCAGATTATGTAATCTAAATTTCATCCCCTTGTCGTTTTGAACAAATACACCCCCGAAACTCTCTATAAACAAGGAATGATAATTACTTCTTAACGCCCCGGAAACCATTGAGTCTAAACAAAAGTGTTTATCTTTCGTTAACTTGTGAGCGAAGGATATCAGATATTTTCGGGTGCGTCTGTCCTAATTTTCATTTTTCGGCTATGTCCGCGCCCGAAGCGTACATGCATTTGTATCATCTATCACCTTAGGACTGTATGTTCGATAAGGCGGTCTTACGAACGAAACCGCAAGAAAATTAAGGAAGAAGAAAAAAAAAAGAAAAAAAAACATGTTCGGCGTCCTTTCTGAATCTTTTGATGGAATTTAGAATTAAAAGTCGCGCGCTCAAATTTTCCGAATAACGCACTAAATCAATGCGGCAAAAATCCGAACGACGGGAAAAATGCTGCAGAAAACGCTGCGATCAGCCAAACGTTGCATGGTACTTAAATAATTTATGCAGAGAGAAATGTGAACAGGAAAGTGCAACTTTTCTCAAACTCCAGTTCCCAAGTAGTTACATGAATGTAAATATCAGAATGGAAACCAAAGTTTTTAAACTAAAACAAGACGAGCAAAAGTTTGTAAACAAACTTGCATCTGGACAAACATGATAAACCTTTTAAACAGATATTGAATCATAAATTTGATTTATATATACATATATATATATATACACGCACACACACAAGATTCTGTACACTCACCGTATAAGGCTGTGGACACTAATTCCATTCATTTTCCCTATTATCTATTCAATTTAACTCGTTCTAAAATGCTAAAACTTATTAACCTTAGCACAACATATTTACCCATAATTAAAAATAAGTTTTCGAAATTTCCTTAATAAAACAAAAATTATTTTTTAAGATAATTAATTAACGATAATTTTTAATAAGAAATCATCTTTTGGGAAGCGTCCCCAAAAATTCATATTCAAATATTCGATAAATGTGGCGGCAGCCAAGCTAAGAAATCGTCTCGGAAAATTTTTTAACATCAATTGATAATTTTAATTTCAAGGCGCATTACCACAATTGCTGCACAACAATTTTTAAACAAACTTTGCTTAGTTTTATTTGATTTTTTTGTTTTCCAGCCTCCTTTTTCTCCATTTCTGTTAGCCTCCAACCCCTTAGTTCAGACTTAATTTCGAGAAATCTCACCGCCCCCAACCCCCGGAATATTAATGCTAATTTTAAAGTGAGCAATTACAAAATACCAAAGTATTTTCCTCCCCGCCACTTTTTGAAAACGCAATTTAATTTCCAAATTTCCTCGCCCGCCCCGTCCTCGGATCAGGTACCGACTCCGCAAGGTGGTTTGGGAGAGGTTTACCCGCAGATTGCTCCGAAGCTGCGCCACACCGCCTTGGGCTGCGACCCATCAGCGGGGGATGACTGCTGACGGCAGGGAAAGGGGGTGAGAGGGAATTTTCCCCTGGAAGCAGAGGCGATTCCTGAGCCTTTTTTAATGGAATTTATTTAAATTCCCCGTCCGCTTTTTACCCTTCGTTAACAAAAATAATTTTTCTGTTTAATTGAATTTGCAATTTTAAATAAAGGTTTTCAATACTTGCCTCGGAAGATTTTTCACTTAAATCTCGGACTTTTTTTTGATCGAAAAAATTTTTGGTTAGACAAGTTTAGTCGATGAAAAGGCGCATCCACCTCCGAATGGGTGCGTTTGCCGAGGATCGCGGAAAGGTTTTCCGACTCGGGTTCGCTCCCATGCCTGCAAAACCATGAAGGGTGCTTCCAAATTTGTCACATTGCCTTCTGCATCCCCTGGTACCGGATGAAAAACCGAGCTGCTTCCCATTAGCCGAGTAGCTCAAATTAATACCGTCTCGTGGGACGTGCATGGTCTTACAGATGAAATATTACAACTAATTATTATTTAGAAATTAAAATCCGGAGAATGTTCCCCAAAAGGATCATTATTTAAATTTTACCTTTTAAGGTTCAAAGGTAGCTCTCTGCAGAAGGTATAGTTATAAATTTTGCCCTGAGTCGAGGTAACAACAGCTGATTGTCGACGATGGCGAGGTTAGTTGCGTTAGAGGAAATTGCAAGGAACAGTTAGGTTAATAAGTGGACGCTATACGTGCAAAGAAGGGTGCTTAAAAATAACAGAGTGTTGTGCTTTGATTCGAAGATACTATTTCAGACATCGAAAAACGTTAACGTTATGATTCATGTTAAATTATGAATAAGCATCACGAATATTTTCGGCGTCGCGAACGGGACTTGACCACCGAACGTATGCGAACCAGACCAAGCCTCTCCCATGCAAAACGTCCACTGATTCAAGAGGCAAACACGGGTCTTTCCCATTGTTGGCAAAATCAGGATTTTCCCGATGTTAATTTGATAAATTTTCATTAGGCTTCGGGAAAGGTATTGCTGACGGTGATTGCAGGCGATGCTTCGCTTTCGCTAGATGACGATTTGTAGAACGTGCGAAATTTCACAATTTCCCTTTCAAAAATTTTTTCCGCGGGGTTTTTCCTTCCTTCCTTGCCCGGACGAGGAGGTTTCGTCGAACAGCTCCGAATTTTGAAGGAAAAGAATTTTTGAAAGTTTACTCTCAAAAAGCATTTGGACCTGGGAATCGGGCGGTTGCGGACTGGAAATTTTCGATGAATGGTATTTCACTAATTTTCCAAGGGTTTTTCTGATCAAATTGAATTTCCATTTAGTCATCAACTCAATGATAATCTAATAGTGGGCGAGGAGTTTTGAAAGTTGGCAAAATCCATTTGGGCTTTGTCGAATTTCATTATTCAAAATTCCACCAATCACTTTTTAATTGTGAAAAAATATTTTTTAATGCTATTCATATTTTAAAATAACATTGGTTCACATCATTAATCAGCTGCACTTATTTTCCAGTTCCTAATTTTGTCTTTACTGTTGTCGAACATCCTTTCACAATATTGCTTCCATACTAATGAATTATTTTTATATTTTCAGGAATCGAGTATGGAAACGTATATGATTCACCTGTTACATGCGTGATATATTAGGTGAGTTTTCTAATGTAAAGCATAAAAATTAATGGTAGCGTTTATTGAAGATATCATTATGTTCTTCGGCGATATTATAAAATAACCACGATGTTTTGCACGGGGTAAAAAACGCAGTTTACGGTTATTAATTTGAACGATGTAAATTTTGTTTCGTCCCGTCAATCGACAGGGATACGTTTTTGTTTAATTTAAATTATTTTGTACGATTTATCAAAAAAAAAAAAAAAAATTCACTGCTCTGCTAACACATCTCGCTCCGATTAATAAGCAGAAGGAAAATGTTCGATAATTTGACTTCAGCTATTGTACAACACTTGAGGTTTTGGTGCGTCCAGCTGTGCCTCTCTCTCGTTATAAAGCGATAATATATTCCCACTCTGCATTGTTCGAAATGTAAATAAGGTTAAGTGACTTGTCTTTGGGTTTCGCGCACTTTCCAACGTGTTGTTTCTCCAATTATAAAGTTCTTAATGTTTTTATTTCCACGGTTTTCCCTGCGGAGATTTCCCTGACTCCAAGAAAGAGGAGGAATCAAAGGAGCAAACCCTTAGGAGGCCTTTTTATTTTAGCCTTTCGCTTTGATAGAGGTCAAAAACGCAAAATGACATCTAGATGTGGATTTTTTTTTTTTTTTTTATTTTTCTCTCTCTCTCTCGTTTTCCGGGGGCGACAGACTCAATTCTTACATGAGCAATGCTCTACATTTGACATTTACTTCGCCCAGAAGAAAGCCTCTTCTTTTTGTATTTTTTTTTTTTTTTTTTTTTTGTCGAATTTTTGATCCTTGGTGCCTTGCAGAATAAATTGCATCCGATTTCCACTTATTTCAAGTGTGAATGGAAAACAAAAACTGGAAAATTTCTCTCCCTCATCTCACTTTAATGTAATCATTTTTAAAAAAAAAAAAAAAAATGAATTTTGGACTGGTTTCTGAAAACATTTTCTCCGTGAAACATCATTTTTAAAGTTTAAAAAGTATAATTTTCATACGCGTGATTAGAATCGATTTGTTATTTAGACATCTAACCTAACTGGATTCTAAAAACGGCAATTTAATGAGGGTATTAATAATAATAATCGAAATGAGGATTAAGAAAATCGCCCATCAAAATTTCTTCAATTGGCATCGTTATAAAATGCACGCGGATGGCACATGGGTAAAATGCGGAACGGAATACGTTGCTGATCGAAGGTTTTTCCTCATTTGTGAAAAAACTGCGCAAAGTTGATGCAAACCGGTAAAAGGGAAAAGAAGTAGCGTTGCCTCTTTGAAAGTAATAATTTAGCATAAATGTCCAATTAACTCTAATAAGCTACATTAAAGCTCCAGAAGAAGAAAAAGAAAACCCCGTTTTTCCGTTTCCTGTTTTTCCCCTGTTTCAGTTGCACAGAAATGGAAAAAGAAAGCGGCAAAAGTTTTTGCAAGTGGAAAAAGTGTCTTCTCCTTCCGGTCTGATTTTCTTTAGGTACTTTATTGAAATTAATGGCGAAAAGGAGGAAAAAGCGGATGCATCGTAAAATTTCAACTTTCCCGAAGGAATCAATCGGTTTCCGCCGTCAGTTTTTTGAAAATTGAAGACCGCCGGAGGAAAACGATTGCCGAGCAAAACTATTAATTCAAAACCGAATTTCAGCAATAATCAAAATACACTAAATTAAGCGCTGCAATTATTGTGACAGGTCACGCCAACGGGAATTTCCTCCGGGTTTTTCCTTTTGCGGCAATACGGATACTATCCTTTTCTCACTATGGATACCGTATTTTCTTCTAATTAATGACACTTGACATCTCGGGCGACTCTCTTTAATTAAAGGATCTCTCTGCATAAAACTGATATTCCTCTTAAAAAGCATAGCGATTTACAATCGCTCTGTCTTGAAAAACTCCGAAATCATCCATTCAACGATTGGGAAAGATTTCGAACGTGGAAAGCTAAACTTGACTCATTTTATTTTGCATTCGATCGAGACACCCCTCGAAACATGCCAACATCAAATTGAAACTAACCCCGAGCGAGAAACTGGAACAAAAATTTGTCCGGTTTCTCTTCCAATTTAATGTGTACCTCCGCGGAAAAGGTCCGAAGCTCGGCATCGTTCCCACCCAGTTCTCGGCGATTAAAGGACCCGGGGATGAATGCAAGACGGAAATTCTGAAGCCTTTCCAATTGGTTCGAATGGGGGTTGAAATGGAAGCGTTAAATATTTTTGCTTCAGCAATAATGGATAACAATTACGGATAAAATATTATTGTTCTCTAAACGGAGTGAAACAGTCGATAAGTTAAAAAGGGGAAAAAAAAAAAAAAAAGGTGAACAAATGTGTCATTATTGATGGTACCCAGGGGACCTGACGGATTCATTGTTAATACGAAATCCCTCTTGCTTATAGCAGACCACCCCAAATAACCTATAGCTGCAAATGTGTCTAAGCGACATGGTTTAATGGTATTGTGATCTTTCAGCCGACAATTATAAATGCATTTATTACAAAAAAAAAAAAAAAAAAAAAAATACGCAACATAAGACGCGCTTTTACGGCGAATAAATATGTTTTGTAACTTGTGCATCGATGTTAATTCGCAACACTTAGCTATTTCACCGTGGAAATGCGTAAACCTGATGAAAAACCAATTGTAGTGGCACATGGACATGAACATACGAAAGGCAAACCCTTTTCAATGAGTACTTAAACCGAACTATATAACGTTTTAAAAAACTCTAAAAGGATGAAGCACGTTTTAAAAATGTGATTTAAAGATAAAAGCACACAATTTTCGCATTTTAAAAATTCGTAAGATTTTTCAATGTTAATACAAAATTAAGATTTAATTTCGATTGCGACGTCCCTAAAAATAGTTGCCGCATGTCAGGATTTGCCACTTTTGTGAATGAAGAAGGTTGTTTTGCAAGTTTTCGAAATTAAAAGGTAACATTTATATGGTACGCTGCAATATTTCATGTTTTTTATTCTAGCACTTAATATGCACCAAGTGATGATTTATAAACTGTATTAGCTGTTTGATTTATATATATATATATATATAAAGCTTTCATGCATTATTTTATTTACAGCATTTAATATTCTTATTTCATTCTCATGTTGTTACTTCAGTTCTTTCTTTGAATAAAGAGTTTTCTTTGATATAAGACTTTATGATGAGACCTTTAATACACTAATCATTCAAAAATAAAGTTCCTTTTCATAAACTTAATTCGTTCATAAAGAAAACACAAGGCTCTTCTTTTACTGAGGTCTGTTTTCACTTTACTTCGTGAAGGAAAATAAGTAAAAATTTATATTTTAATTTTATCGATCGTTTTCGTGTAACACTTCTTAATTTGTAGGAAATATGTTTCCCCAATGTGATTTGCGGCAAAGAACCGAAAAAGGAATTCATATTCCATATTTCAATGCGAAGATTAATTCCTAAAAGTCCAGTTAAAAAAGCAAAAATTTTTTTTTTTCATTAACGATAAGGCGTTAGTTAATTACAGTTAACAAGTTAGATAATAAAGATTAAAGATTGGCCGCGGAGAACGACCACAGTAAAATTGGGAGTCGATTCACCATTAATACGATAAATCAATTCAGTCAGCAAAAACCGGAGTTGATTTTCGCTTCGAACGGAAGGGGAAGAGAAAAAGCAACCCCCGAGGATGTTTGAAGGTGCCCCGGACGCTCCCGGTGCAGCGCGTGAACCCTCGCCACGAGTCCATGATTCCGCGACCCCTTTCTGCATTCAACCCGGTGAAATATGAAGAGCGATTCAGTCGGGTTTTCAACCCCAGCAGCAATGCTGTCGCTCTCCGGTTTTTTGCCGCGCCGATGATCCGACCGAGGGTTGCCCGCGTTCTCCGGCTTCCATTTTTACCCGGACTTAATATTTTCTCGATTTCGAAACGGTTCGTTCGCCTTTCGGATTTTCCCCCGGGGTCTCCCGCAGAAATGATATGTGTGCCGCGTTCCGGGATGCATCCTAATCTCTTTCTTTTAATACTCTTCTCGCTTTCGTCGTTTTATTTTTACATTTTCTTGTTAACTCATTTCTTTTTAGTATTCGAAACATATTTTCGGGTGGGAGCGAGCGAAGGGAAGCGATCTCCGCCTGATTCGGCATGTTTCCCGAAGAAAGAAGAATGCTTTTGACGCGGAGCAAATATAAATTGGAGTAAAAATTTATTCGGAAGGAGAAAAATCAGTCTTTTCGCTCCCGAATCATTTAGGAAATTAATTTTCCAACTTGAGTCCTCGCATTGCTTACAGGTACGTAAACGCAAAGTACTTTTCGTTACATTGCACGTAATCTGCTGCGGTTCGATCTCCGTTAAATGCTGACCATCGGGAAAACTCCGCTGCCAGGGACCAAATTTTCCGGGGTCTCTAAAATCGTTGGTTTGCACTGCACCTTTACGTAGCTTATTTTATTTTCAATATGTCCTTTGGTTCGGGTGACTGGTTAGCTTCGGAAATGTAAAATAAAGTAAAATCGTCGATGGGGTTAAATATAAACAGTGATAAAATTTGCCACAAAGACGCAAAAATATACAGAATTTGAAACGGATGTACTATGTTATGTTATTACTGTTTTCTTTCTGATTCTGGATAGGTTAAATAAAACTTAAGTAAGAATGAATTTACAATAAAAAAAAAACATGTAATATTTTTCCATAAATAATTGCCAATAATAAAAATCCCTGATTCTTATAAATTACAACAGGTGAAGAAATATAAAACTCCAAAATTAAAATATGAGATAACGGAAAATGCATCCATGTACATATAATTTAAAACTAAACCCCTGTCAGCCGTTTTCATCTAGCAGAATCCAATTTCTAAATGTATGAAAAAAAAAGTTTATAAACAATGATAATCTAGAAAACAATTTATTTATTCTCCATGAATGTCACTTTTCAAAAACGGATATTTTTTTTGAATTGAATTTGACAATTCTGCATTTTTCATTTTAAGTGCATACCTTTTCCTATTATAGCAATCAAATACATGAAAGTATAACATACAGGACAATTGTTTTCGAGTTCGCAAAAGTACACTTGATTAAATTCTCATTTCCATACTGATATTCTGAATAAATTTCGCACAATGATATTCGAATGAATGGGAGTTTTATTTGCCGAAAGCTTGAGAATTTGGTTTAGGTTAGATTTTTTTTTTTTTCCATTCTAGACGAAAGCGTCCACAAAATTTAACACATTCCATCAAACGTGGCACACGGACAGTATGAAACTTCTCTGTTTTTAACCATTCGGAAGTCCGCCAAGGAGATCACACA
The DNA here is from genome assembly GCA_028565995.1 of Ricinus marginatus. Classification (NCBI taxonomy): domain Eukaryota; kingdom Metazoa; phylum Arthropoda; class Insecta; order Psocodea; family Ricinidae; genus Ricinus; species Ricinus marginatus. The sequence goes on from JAOWBB010013696.1 coordinate 50,033, forward strand.
ATGTCTTGCGATACTAAATATCGCTAGGATTCCGATCTATTTCACCTGAAACGCAAATCTAACCGAACCTGACCCGCGGAGAAGTTAGAGGGAAAGGCACCGAAGGAAACGCGAAAATTTGATGTTGTGCGCCATTGTCAAACCGTTTTCCGTCGTCGCTTATTTCCGTTCTGCTTGTATTTGTTAGAGGCTGAAAATGTTTCGAACCAAACTAAAAATTTTCGGTTGGATAAAAAAAAGAAAAAATGTGCCGGCACTTAGGCGAATAAAACAGGAGCGTTCATCCGGGGAAAGTGTACCGACCGTCAATATTTGGGCACATATTTCACCCGATGTCAGGAAGTTTGACACCTAACCCAACCTTCGATGGTGATCTTAACTCGGAGAGTAACCGGATTTCGAAATTAATTAAAGTTTGCCCCGAAATCTCCAGTCGTGGACGCTGGTGCAGAGTTTCCCGGTCATCCCTCATCGTAATCGAAACTGCTGCCGAATAATTTAGCAAGGTTTTCCCGGCTTTAGCCCTTTGTCGGAACCGCGGTCCGATGCCCCCGCCGAGGAGTTTCCCATTTCCCGAGCCTTCAGCCGTACGAATCGACAGCGCGATCCTCGAGTTCCTGTACGCTTGGGACCGAAAACGCGAAAGTTGAAAATTAGCGGGAGCACATCCAGTGACTTGCGCTGTCCTTTTTTCCTTTCTATCAAATCTCCGTATAATCAGCCTGAGAGTAAATTATAAACCGAGAGAAAAATGTAAATTGTAATATCGCAAAGGGATGGAATATATTCCTGGCGCGTGTACAAACCGAATGTAAAGTTATGGAAAAACATATTTTTCCGATTTGATGGATTTTCCTTTAAGGCTTTCCCCTTGACAAGCCATCCTGCTTTATATTCTTACTTTCAAAGAAAACACGGATTTTATTAAGATTTTACATTAGGAAGACGACCACAATTCCCAATAAGATATTTTCCTGCATCGCATTTAACCACATAATCGTTCTCCTATATTCGGCACCTGCTTTGTTTTATATTTAATAACAATGGTAATTAATTCATTATCAAATTGGGTTTGTACTTTACATTTAAACACACATCTTTCACGTATCATCCCAAGCGTCAGGGCTAAAATTATGAAAATGCGACGAAAATGTGAAAAGCTGTATAAACATCGCGTTACATACTATAACCATTGCATGAATCTTAATAGCAAGTTTTGCGATAAATTTATTGCCATGTCATTCGGATGAGGTACGGACACAGAAACTGAAGCAGAAGAGTCGACCTGGGGGAAAGATAAAAATATTTCTGTCGAGTTAGAAGCACGCAGCGCATCTTTACCAGGAGGGCCCTGACAATGTCGACCAAATAAACCGTCTTTCATTTACTTAAAACCGATATTTTATCTAATGCAAATTCATCCTCCGAAAAGGTTTAACCCATTCATCGAATTTCCCTTTAGAAACGAGATACAAGCGGACAATTTATCAATAACTAACTCCGGATCTCCTTTGTCTTATCCCCGTTCGAAGACCGTCGGCAACTCCAAATTAAAAATCGTTATTAGCCACTTGGTATTAATAACTTGGGCGAAGTGTCGTATTGCGGAATCGATGCGTGTCAGGGCAACAGCACCCACTACATGTGATGATTAATGAAAACGATCCCTTCGATATTACGACGTACTACGGTTAAACAATACCGGAGGTCGGAAAAAAAATGGAAATCCTCTGCTGCCGATTGTACACCGGTTGCTGCGGGACAGAGGAGAGGCCGCTTTCAAAAGCAGCAACGGCGAAATTTCCATTTCTCCCGTCGGTAGGGGCTTTCCATCTAAATTAAACAAATATTTTTTTTTTTTTTCAACGATTATCAGTCCTTCGCTTTTCCGCTTTTCATTTTCCTCCTTGGAAAACAGTTCCGCAAGGCCCCGATCGCCTTAGGGATGACTTCAAATAAACAATTCAGCTCCACCCTGGAAAACGTTAAGACACCGTAAATTATGAATGGTTATGGAGAAGATTTCGGATTTTAATAATTTTTCCCAAATAATATCCGGACTTTCAAAAAGGATAGGTCGCCGCAGCGTCTGAATCCTTCGCTTTGGAAAAATTTTATGAAATATCTTAAATAATTATTCGCCACTTCGAACGATCACGATGGGAGCAATTTTCATTTTCTGCGGGTGTTCATAATGTTAAATTATTTGTTTAATGACATAAATATGTGTGTGTGTGTGTGTGTGTGTGCCTGTCCTTTCCGTTTAGTTTTCCGATCTCCCTGAAGCTGTACTTCCATCCAGTAAACGCGAAAATCAACCATTCCTTTACTTTGGTGCAGATGATCCGGAATCCGGAATTGCTTAGACCAGCGCCCGAACTTCATAATTTTAATATTCGACTGAGTCGGGAGGGAGTGAAACCTGATCACGGGTCTAGCGACATTAAAAATTATTTATCTACATATATCTGCGCAAACAAGTACGGCACTCCATCCCGGGATATGAAAAAAAGAGTGAAATATCAGTATAGGGTTTCTGTTAAAGCTTAACTCAGGAACATACTCGGTTGTCCGCAAAATTTAAAACTTCTTGAAAGGTTTTTTTTCTATTAAGGATCGGAAATACGAAAATTTGACTGCTTGAACGATCGTAATTTTTCTCGACGCACCCACCGTGATTCGGACAGGTAAAACCCAATTACTGATAAATCCAAAAGCGACTTTCAAGAAAGTGAAAAATAAAAGTTTTTAGGGCGGATAAAGGACTTCCACCAAAAATTCAATAATTGCGACATAAAAAGAGTGCGGAACATTGTAAAGTGCGCCATGAAACTTTACATAAACATTGGGAGCCATTAAATAAGTAACGAAACGTGTAATTTGCCTTCCTCAAGCCGAAATTCATATCGCATTTTGGTTGAAGTATAAAATTTTAAGCGGTTAACATGTATTCCATTAGTTCCAAATCATTTGCTTTGATAAAATAAGAAGTGGGCACCAATCAGAGTCTAAAAGTGCTCCGCGCACTGCTTTTTATGGCTTTTAGATATCTGTCGGGCTCGGTTACACGCCACCCAAATGGAACATTATTCGAAGAATAAATATCGGTGCTCTGAATTTATTTCCCCGGGATTATTGGAGTATCGGAGGTGCGCTTTTTTTAATAAACCACATTCAGCATATTTATGACACTTTCTGCGCTTCGAAGTGAGACATCTTTTTATGTTGGTCTGTGCAGAGATAATAAAAAAAAAAAAAAAAATGAAAAAATTGAAGTGCGCGTGGCCTCTGAGCTTTCGACGAGGCGCCTTACTTATCAAAGGCACTCGCAAAAGGTCAGAAACGACGTAAATCACCGTGTTGCATTTGAACTCTTCGCTGACATCAACTTGAAGCTGCACTGGTCGAGAATTCTTCCAGCAGAAATCCGTGGTTCCGAGACAGAAAAAAAAAAAAAAAAAAAAAAAAAAACTTGGGAAGCGAATGAATTTCCTCTTGACTTCGGAAAAAAAGATGCGATTCTGATGAGCGATAGCCGAAGAATGTCGGAAAATGTGAGGAAAGGTTGACGTTCATAAGATGGTTGTCGAGAATGAATGAAAATGGAGAGCTCCGAGTACGGAGATTACATGCAAATCATAATATTTCAATCCGGCCAAAGTCAGGAGTCTAAAATTTCTTCGCATTTTATTCCACTTCCACACAATAAATGCACAAACCGAAGCTATTGCTTATTGCTTTGCGTAACACTGCACGATAATTTTCGGGCGCATATTATATAACTTCCTTCACGGGTTAGAAATAATAAAACGCCGACCGCACACAGTTCTTCGCTCGTTGAAATATACATATACGTGCATATATATTTTTTGTAACTTTGGCTCGTGCCATTTCACGCATCATGCATAAACGGTTTGCCACAGTCAGTCGCCTATTGCGCAGCGAAAAAATTTATTGTTACAAACGCTGGAACGCGAAAAATCGAAACGGTTTTTCCATTGCCGCCGTTCGTCCAAAGTGCAAAACGTTCGTAAATATTCAAGAAATGCAAAGGCGACGCGATGCTCGGCGTCGCTCACGATCTTGGAAAAGTGCGTGGAGAGTACAAATTTGGTAAATTTCCCGCCTAAGGACCCGCTTTTGATTCGAACACCGTGGAAGGGTCCGAAAAGACATAGCGAAAAATACAGGGAAAATTCAATTTGTAATGTAATATCACGGGACGAGGGAGGAGGCATTCAGAAATTTAAGAATCAAAGAAACATCTCGAAGGAGACAAGAAACACCTCCGAGGTGAGGAGTCTAAGGATTCAAGGGAATGATTACTTCTTTTGTAGGGCAACTTCCATTCACGACATATCATTTGAACCCCGGGATGCTTCCCGTTGGAAATGGTTGCCGGGGCAAAGGGTTTGCGAGGAGCTCCTTTTTAAGCAGCTTACTCGAGGGTTCTTCATACGGACCATTTTCGCCCTCATCTGAATTACAAACTTTTTCATACGAAAAAAGGAGAGGAAGGTGCCTTGACACGATGGCGAAGGCTCAAAGTTCCAGATCGGATTTGCATCACGCTCCGCTCGGGGGAACTCCTCTCCTCCGTATAAATCCGCAGCAGTTTCGTCACTCTTAAAAAAAAAGGTTTGTCTAGGTTGGTGCCCCGACCGGGAAATTTGGAAAAACCGCTTTTCTTTACTTACGTCGGAGCTCCTCAACCTCATCAAGCAAGCCGCGCAGCTCGAAAGCCCGAGGAACGCGATTCTCCGGGAGGCGATGCAGCTCCGGAAAAGCGCAGACCCTTTTTGGATAGGGTTTTCGCGTTCGGGAGAACGCGTACCTGGCTGCAGCTCAAATTTTTCCATTCGATTTCAGCGCCGGGCAAATTCAGTAACAAACAACATCGTAGCCCGGAGCTGACCCGTTCGAAGTACATCCGAAAAGAAAAGCAGTTCCCTCTGCCCATTAACTCGAGAAAGAGTGTTTCCTCTTTAATCTTGCTCCGGATTTGGTTGCCGTTGCTTTTGACCCTTTCGGAATCCCTGATTCCTCTGCCCCAAAATCCGATGCATTAGGAGAGCCGTTTGATTGTCCGCAAACATTCATACCTGACCCTTTTTTCCGATTTTCGGTCTCCCGCAGATTTTCTTTTTCCCCCCCCCCTCCCTCATTTATCCGGAAGATTTTATATCACGTCTGCACTTCCACGCGCTCCAGGTATCTTCAGCGCTTCTCCTCAGCTTCGATCTCTTTCCTTTTTCTTTAAGATACTCCTCGATTGCCCCCTCCCCCCCCCCCTTAGGACTACTGACTCTTCTCTCTGTACGCGGGATCTTGCATCAACAATGCAAATTCATAAGGTGATAAAACGTCCTGCAAATTAATTCACTGCCTCCGTATATTTTCACTCGCAAGCGAAGAACGCAAGTGCTAAAATTGGATAATGATGCAAGAACATATAATAAAGAAAAAAAAAAAAAATCAACGCTTGCAATAAAATCAAATTACGAAGGCATAAATATCTCTTTATGTAAGAACCGGCATAAAGATTATTAATGTTCCACAAGTTATGGACTTTGTTTTTCCAACGAAATATTTATTTTATTAACATAACCGAAATAATATTCAACATAAAAAAAAAAAAAAAAAAGAAAATCTATATTGTCGCAAGGCAATCAACATAAAAACGGTGTTCGTAACATTTTCATTACATGGCAAGGCGCAAGGGCCCCGCAAATGGAACAAATAAAATAAAAGGCCGCGATCGCGAAAAATCATTTTGAGAAACATTTGGATGGAAATGGCCAGGCGACGACCGGAATTTCCGGTGAGCGACGTCTCCGCAACGCTGGACAAGCGCCGGCGATTTCCCATTCTGGAGGAGAGCGCGACGCGGGGGGGGGGGGGGG